>JAUPMG010149356.1:0-11058 GCA_031762675.1 Pachysandra terminalis
AACATATGATGAATTGGATGATGGATTATATACACGTTCTAGGTCAAATTATTGAAATGGGTGTTTGAAGGTGTTTTCCTATGATTTCCATGTTTGATAATCATGATTTGTTTGAGATTAGTATGTAAATTGATTCATGATGTTAAACTTGTATTTTTAGACCTAAATTTCCCCAAAAAAAACTGGAATCTAGGGTGGTTTTGATTAGAGATTGGAAATGTGCGAATCTGGGCAGAAAAACCGAGAATCGCGTCTGTCGGCGAGTTTGTCAGTGCGCCGACGGAGGCCGGTGGGTGAAAAACACACCCACCGAGCATGGGATGACAAATTGGAGTTGGGTGAGTTGTCGGTGGGTGGTCGGTGAGACCGACGGACCCGCCGACCAAATGAGGTGTAGACAGGCCCTTGTCTACGAGTGCGCTAGCCCACCGATGGACTCACCGACAGTAACTAGGGCTATTTTGAAAGGGTGGTCAGTGAGTCGTCGGTGACGCCGACGGACTCACCGATGGGATTCGGGGGATCCGTCGGTGAAACCGACGAGGAATGACATTGGACTTTTAGGGTCGGCGAGTTGTCGGTGAGACCGACCTCACTCGTCGACGGACTCACCGACAGCACAGTGTTTTCCCTATTCGAGGGGGTATATTGACCCACAGACCGGAACTGCCGAGATGGGCTCTTGCTTGGGATTTGAGTGGGGATTTCAATATGAATGATGCCCTGTTCCATTGGTGTTATGTAACAAATGTTTTGTGTTTCCATCACATGCCCGTTATATGTTAAAGCATGTTGAATGATGAATGATACGCTTGCACTCCATAGCATGTTATGATTGTGAGATTCACTCAATGTGCTTTCCTTTCATTATCGTTCTATGATTGAAGCATGACTGAAATGTTGAATTATTATGATTCATTCATCTAGTTGACTGCTTAATATCATGCATTTAATGGCCATGTATGCATATGACGTCCTTGAGAGGACTCAGATCACAGATTACCCCTAGATCCTTTAAGAAGGATGAGAGGGCAAATGTGAGGATACTTTGGCTCTAGGATGAGACCCAAATGAGAGTTAAGACCCTGGTGTCCCATGAGGGACTATATTTATTATAAATCCAAGACGATTTAAGGGTAAGGGATTAGCTACCCCAAGAGCCCACAGATACCTATATATATCGTACTATATATATAGAGGGTAACGTCGATTGATAGTTGTGAATGGGTACTATGCTACAGAGGGAAGTTCATTAAAATGATGCCCTTGGACAATCCTGTTGAGATGGTGCGTCCCCGATAAAAATAAAAGCGGGGCGTGAATTCCCGGGGGTTGCAAGTCCCTTAAACCTCTGTTGTACACACAGAATCGGCGAAGCGTCCTTAGCCCGAAATGGGCCGTGTATTTGAAGATAGATACATGGTGGTGCAATCTGGATCAGGCGTGGGCATATATCACATCATAATATCAACGACATGCATTTGCATCCACGTGATTGCTTAGAACATTTCCTGGGTCAATTATGAACTGTTCATGTCATTGCATATAAATGAATGAACATTTGCACTGATCATGGCATCGCATGCATACACAAGTATCCTGGTTATTACACTTTATCTACACATTTTATTCATTGGAGCTCAAGCCTTTTGGCTCCTAACATTTCGGGAGTATTATAGGCCGGATGAGGGCTACGACCGAGGCTGTTGATGGACTGCTACGTGAAGACCAGGGATGTTATATAGATTCTTTTTGCACATCTTTATTTGGTTTGTATTTATTTGTGGGATTGTGAGGCTGGAGCCTGTTAACTCCAGTTCTTTGACTATATACCTGCTTCTTCATGGATGCCCCATCTTTTTGTCGGGGTTTATCTTGTTTCCTCATTGGGCCTTGCTGAGGCATGGGGGAACATTTACGATGTTTATTTTAGAAACATGTTATACTGATTATACATGTTCTATACCTAGTTTTTCCGCTGCATATCCTATCTGTTGTAGGATTTCTCTGTTATATGCATATATGTTGTTTTTCCACCCACGGTGTGTTAGCGTTTGGATGTAGTGGGTGAGAGTCCGGCTTGGAGTTCTAAAGCCACGCTCACATGCGTGTGATACGAGCTTTAGGATTCGGGTCGTGACACAATATCAATAATAGCAGTCTCATGTTATCCAAATCAACCATACACTCGCACAATCAGGTAACATATAAGCCTGTAATGAAAAGGTAAATAAAACAGATAATAGATGCCATGCAAGATGCAATGCTCAGGGATGCTCAATACAATATGACGTTGCACGTATATTATGAATGCAAGTTCTTAGACATGAGTGCAAGTCTAATGTGAGTTTCCTAATCGGTGATCAACCGGTGCCAAGTATCACATACTTGGTGCTTCTAGCATGAACTGATCACATCTCAATCACAACTCCGACGTGTACATCGTGGTTTTGTAGGATTCGTAACCTACCGGGTACAATTCTCGAGCTATTTATTTGCATTTAGGGGAACGGCCTCAGGGAGGTCCTAGACAAGGACGATTACCCACACCTTACATGTAGGGATTACAACCCAGGGAGATCCTCATAGGATGATTACCCACTTGCATTTAGGGATTCAAACCCAGGGAGATCCTCACGGATAATTACCCTCATGCATTTAGGGATTCAAACCCAGGGAGATCCTCACGGATGATTACCCTCCTGCATTTAGGGATTAAAACCCAGGGAGGCCACTATACGACGATTACTCATAGCTTACATTTAGGGATTACAACCCAGGAGATCCTCACAGGATGGTTACCCACAACAAAGGTCTCAAACCTCGATCCGTTGCTGCCCAGACGAGCTATTCCATATGATAGTAGGATTTTCGGTGATACAACCTTCGGAAGCTGCCCATGCGCCCATACACACGAATAATCACCCGGATGCCATCACGGATATCCTTTCCACAATCAATAGGATCACCAGTGATAATACCCATAAGAAGTTTCCTGTGCACCCATACACGCGAACAATCTGCCGGATACCATCACAAACATCCTTTCCACATGTATCAATATATCATAACATAAGCAATCAACTTAACCAATTCACTAACCTTTCACAGCCAATCGGGATCAACCTAACGTGGGAATGATGGTCACAACAACCTCAGAACACCAAGATTGACTCCCCGCATGTAGGCTTGATGCCTTCAAGTCAAATCTTGCTTTCGGAATCAACAACAGTCAATGACCAAAGCCCCACATCATCCACCTAGGTCATCCTCCAAAAACCTCAATTAACTGTGCAATATACAGGGTCATCGGCAGTGTCATTGGCGGACTGAAGCCTGCCGAACAGCAAAAAATGAACTAAAAATTGGTCTCCATCGGTAGGGTGGTCGGTGGAATGAAGGGTGTCTGTAAGTCACATGGGGGTTCGGTGGAGTTGTCGGTGTACCAACGTCTGCCGAACTCCCAAATTGAACTAAATTTCGCTCTCTGTCCGCAACGGTGTCGGTGGACCGACGTCTGCCGAACTGCGCGATTCTGGGTTTCTCTTTAGGTTTCGGAATCCAACATTAGGTTATCAAATCTAGTCTAAACATCATAAATCTGCATCCACAACTCTGAGAATATGAACAAACATCCAATACATCATTTAAAACTATTATTATGAGATTCCAATCATCTAAATCATCAATAAACACAAACATCATTCAAAAATAGAAAACTTGAAATGTAGATCTCAATAAGCAAACTATACATATTCCAGCAACTTACATAACCAGGAAATATTATCTACATTCAAATTTCACACTTATATGTTCATCAGGGACATAACTTATTATGCATCATCACCTATTCAAAGAGATCATGGAAGAATACATTATGGATTGAAATCAATCGACAGTCATGGGAATACACGAGAAGATCACACACGTGAAATATCAATTCAAGGAATCAATCTAGGAGACGACTAAGATGCAATGCAAGGACTATACAGAGATTAACGTTTATCTCGTGCTAGTTCTGGGTTCGATCGACAGCCCAATCACCTTTTCCTCTTCCTCTTCTCTTCTTCTTCTTCTTCTTCTTTCCCCACACTGGTTAATACAAATCATGTATCATATAAGCTGAATCCATGATTTATTCTGTATTAATCCTATTGAGTGTGTTGGAGGTTTGAGTTTAAAAAAAAATACTCCAGCCTTTTTTCATGAAGAAACGGAAGTTTTCATAGTTAATCAAGTTCTCAATTTGGATCAGTCATCCTTAAAAGCTCTCGAATTCCTCTAGACTTTTCACAACCAAAGGACAATGGTTGATTGCTTAAACTAAGCTCTTGCAGCGGTAAATTTAAGCATAGCCAACTTCACAACACAAGTCATTCAAAATTTTAGAAACAAACACAACAAAGCATGTCATAAACTCTACAGTGCTCTTTTTGGTCTACAACATTGTTTTGCATATTTGAAACTTCTACTTTCTTAAATTTTAGGGTTAAATCCACTTACACCCGTTACATTTCTCACAAATGCGGATACACCCCTTGTGTTTTTTTGATATTCCACTTATACACCTTATCAGTAACGCCAATTAACGGTGTTAACATAACACATTAATTTACCTTTTTAACCCTATCTTAAAAATTATATTTAATTAAGACAAAATTATCCTTCTATCGTTTTTATCTTTGGGAATTTTTTTATCTCTTAGTAGACTAATAAAGTAATACAAATATGATAAAAATCTTGTCAAGCAAGCATTGATATTTTTTTTTTAAATATTTAAGTATTTGAATTTATTTCAAGGATAATATAGTCCAAATTTTTTAAAAATAATGACATCAGAAATTCCGTTAGTTAATAAAATAGAAAGTTAATGGAGGGGTGGTTTTTGTTATGTAATACTAACCTCACAGGGTGTAAGTGGAATATCATAAAACATAGGGGGTGTATCTGCATTCCTTTAAACTTGGTATCAGAATTTGTGAACTTTCTTGAATAAAAATAGCGGAAACCGTTGTCAAAATATCATCGTCAAATTTGCTTTATAGAAGGGGCATCACCCTCTATTGTAGACATATTCTTACCTTTGTTCGCTGAAAGGCTTGTCATCAAAGAAACTAGAAAGTAGGACATGTAACTACCCCTACTAACATGATGTAATCTTATATTAACATTGCAAACATTCCATCTTCATGCAGTAACACCTCTTGATGTAAGAATGAAGAATTGGATTTCATCTTGTCTCTCACTTGGTTACTGGACTTGCTTCTCACGCAAACTCCTGACCACACCATACATGTTAAAATAAATTCAGTTGTACTGAACTCAATAGATGTTACTGTTAGGTTCATCCTTATCAAGGGCCCTTTCAAGAAGATGAACTGCAGAGTCTGCATTTATGGTAATGATATCCTTGCTCCCAAATTTGTTTTGATTGCATAAGAGAAAATGTCACAAATATGAAACCAACACAACACAAGCCTAAATCTGTAATTATCCAAACGACTTGTGATTGGTCCACCTAAGGGACTCGGGTGCATAATGTGTACTACCCCAGTCGAACGTTTTAACCACGTCAGAAACGGTTGTTGAGAATTCTAACTGTAGTTAATTCCCTTCTAAAAGCTATCAATACTAGCTTACTTCCCTCATTCAAGGATGATGAGAAATGACAGAAGGGGAAGACCTCGGATGAAATTCCCAGATCTTGAACTACGCCTGGCTTGATCCAGGGCTGTCTCTCCCCTTAGGTGTAAATTCATATCGATGTGTTCACTGAGACGCATATTTTTGGTGAACATGAGGCGCACCTCTAAGGCTCTCAAGAACCTGAGGGGTTGTCCCATCGTAGGTGGGCGCCCTCGAGTATAATATGAGAGGATGTCCCATCAGAAGTGGGACTCTCAAGAACCCGAGGGGTTGTCCAAACGCAGGTGGGCGCCCTCGAGTATGACTTGAGAGGTATTTCTGCATTGGCATCCTGCTGTAAGGAGGTCTGGCATCTTGCTGTGGATTACTTGTTGATATTGGATTCATTGAATATTTATTGTAAGTGTTGATCATCCTGTGATTTATGTAACAAAAAGGGTCATTACAGTAGCGCAGTACCTTCTCCCTATATCTATGTCTTGGTCGTATATTCCTTGAGACGGTTCCTCGAACCGACCGGCGTTCTTCCTTAGGATATTCCGAGGGTTATACCCATGGGTATCAGTGGGGATCATGCTATGTGTCGGTCATAGTCCTGACACATGACGGTCTGTTATTGGGCTATCTGACCTTACCATTTTTCATATCTACATTTCAATCCCCCTGACCACGACGATCATCTTCAAGATATTGGTGTTGTCATGGTATAGTTTGAGTAACATCGTTACTGCACGTCGGTCATTGCCCTTGAGCATTGGCGTGACGTGGAGATGTATCTCTTAGTCGGCATCCCGCCGTGGAGTATTGGCATCCTGCCATGTAGTATAAAGACGCATCTTTAAGTCGACATCCCACCATAGAGTATAGAGACGCATCTCTAAGTCGGCATCCCGCCGTGGAGTATTGGCTTCCTACCATGGGGTATAGAGACTCATCTCTTAGTTGGCATCCAACCGTGGAGTATTGGAATCCCGCTATGTAGTATAGAGACGCATCTCTAAGTCGGCATCCCGCTGTGGAGTATTGGTATCCCGCCATGGAGTATAGAGACGTATTTCTTAGTCGGCATCTCGCTGTGGAGTATTAGCATCCCGCTATGAAGTATAGAGACGCATCTCTTAGTTGGCATCCCGCTGTAGAGTAGTGGCATCCAGCCATGGAGTATATAGACGCATCTCTAAGTCTGCATTCCGCCGTGGTGTATTGGTATCCCGCTATAGGGTATAGATACGCATCTCTTAGTTGGCACCCCGCCGTGGAGTATTGGCATCCCGCCATATAGTATAGAGACGCATCTCTAAGTCTGCATTCCGCCGTGGTGTATTGGCATCCCGCTATGGAGTATAAAGACGTATCTCTTAGTCGGCATCCCACCATGGAGTATTGGCATCCCACCATGAAGTATAGAGACGCATCTCGACGTCGGCATCCCGGCGTGGAGTATTTGGATCCTGCCATGTAGTATAGAGACGCATCTTTAAGTTGGCATCCTACCGTGGAGTATTGGCATCCCGCCATGGAGTATAGAGACACATCTCTTAGTTGGCATCCCGTTCTGGAGTATTGGCATCCCACCATGTAGTATAAAGACGCATCTCTAAGTCGGCATCCCACCGTGGAGTATTGTCATCCAGCCATGGAGTATATGGACGCATCTCTTAGTTGGCATCTCGTCGTGGAGTATTAGCATCCCGCCATGAAGAATAGAGACGCATCTCGACGTCGGCATCCCGCCATGGAGCATTTGCATCCTGTCATGTAGTATTGAGACGCATCTCTAAGTCAGCATCCTGCCGTGGAGTATTGGCATCCTGCTATGGAGTATAGAGATGCTTCTCTTAGTCGACATCTCGTTGTGGAGTATTGGCATTCTACCATGGAGAATAGAGACGCATCTCTAAGTTGGCATCCCGTTATGGAGTATTGGCATTCCGCCATAGGGTATAGAGACGCATCTCTTAGTCGGCATCCCATCGTGGTGTATTGGCACCCCGTCATGAAGTATAGAGACGCATCTCTAAGTCAGCATCTCGTCGTGGTGTATTGGCATCTCGCCATAGGGTATAAAGACGCATCTCTTAGTAGGCATCCTGCCGTGGTCATGTGGTAATACGATGATCATCATTAGCGTACATTGTTTGCCGCAAGGACCAATCCCACAAGATTGGGATCTGCTTGTTATCCTACTCATTTTTGTTTTGGGGCTTGGGTATATACACTAGTCCCCACAGGACTTGGTAACATTAAATCATAATGGTAGTGCCAGGTGCTACCTTATTCGCAAGATGGGGGTTGTCTTTGATGCCCCCTTGCTCTCGGGACTTGGTGTGAGTACTATCAATTTGACATGATTGATACGGTAGTATCGATTTGATAGTATTGATACATTAGTATAGTATAAGTACACCATGACTGATAGTAATTATTAATAAATAAATAATTTATTTTCTTGGCGCCACCTCACCCCCAGGCAGGGGCTGCCTTTAGTATTATTAGTTTGATAGGAGTGATACGATAGTATCAGCTCGATAGGATTGATACATTAGTATTAGTACAACAAGGCTGATACTAATTATTAATAAATAATAATTTATTTTCTTGGTGCCACCTCATCCGCAGGTAGGGGCTGCCTTAGTACTATTAGTTTGATAGGACTGATACCAGCAGTATCAGTTTGATAGGACTGATACCAGTAATATCAGCTTGATAGGACTGATACCAGTAGTATCAGTTGGATAGGACTGATACCAGTACTATCAGCTTGGTAGGATTAATACCAGTCGTATTAACTTGATAGGACTGATACCAGTAATATCAGCTTGATAGGACAGATACCCATAACATTAGCTTGATAGAACTGATACTAGTAGTATCAGCTTGATAGGACTGATACCAGTAGTATCAGTTGGATGGGACTGATACCAGTAATATCAGCTTGGTAGGGCTGATACCAATAGTATAATCTTGACAAGACTGGTAATAATATTTGTTTTGTCAATAAATAAATAATAATAATTTATTTTTCTAACGGTACCTCACCCGCAGGCGGGGGCTGCCTTTGACCCCCCCTGCTCTTGGAGTTTGGAACCAGTAGGATTAGTCCCCACGGGACTTAATATTTAGTTTGAATAAAAAGTTAATAAATTTTGAATTTTCTTGGCACCACCTCACTCGTAGGCAGAGGCTGCCTTCGACGCCCCCCTCTGCTCTTGGGGTCTGGCACCAGTAGGATCAGTCCCAAAGGCCCATATGGCATCATGCCTTTGAGATAGTTTCTTTTTTAGCTTGGCTTCATGCCTTGCCTGCAGCAGCCTTGGTGTGACATCGTGCATGACGTCATGGCTTTGCAATTTTGTTGGGGATTGGCATCTTGCCTTACCTTCAACAACATTGGTGTGATGTCATCCCTTATTGGCATGATGTCACCCCTTTGATTTGTTTTGTCTTGGCATGATACCTTCAGAAGCATTGGTGTGATGTCATCCCTTATTGGCATGATATCACCCCTTTGCAATTTGTTTTTTGCCGGATTGGCATGACATCATGCCAATGAAGTTGCTCGAATTGGCATGATGTCATCAATGAAGTCATGCCCTTGCAATTTTGTTTATGGATTAAAGGCGTCATAGGCGTGTTGGTAGGTCAACAACACTGATCATATTATCAAGGCAATAAATAAATACTTTATTTACCTGGTGCCGCCTCATCTGCTTGGAGTCTGCTTCTAATGCTCGTACCAACTCCCATAAAGTTGGGCTATGCTTTTGACGCCTCCCTGCTCCTGGGATTTGACTTCTGTACCAATCCTCATAGGACTGGTAAAAAAAATTTAATCTCTTTTTTTTTTGAGTCAGCGCCACATCATCCGCTTTGGAATCGGCTTCCTGTGCTCGTACCAACTCCCACAGATTGGAATAAGCTTTTGACACCTGCCTGCTCGTGGGATTTGATGTCTGTACCCGTCCCACAGGACTGGTAAAAAAATTAAAAATTCATCTCTTTTTCTTTTTTTTTGTTGAGTCAGCGTCACATCATCCGCTTTGGAATTGGCTTCCGGCGCTCGTACCAACTCCCACAGAGTTGGGATATGCTTTTAACGCCTCCCTGATCTTGGGATTTGACGTCTGTACCAGTCCCACAGGACTGGTAAAAAATAAAAATTTCATCTCTTTTTCTTTTCTTTTCTTTTTTTGCTGAGTCAGCGCTACATCATCCACTTTGGAATCGGCTTCCGATGCCCGTACGAACTCCCACAGAGTTGGGATATGCTTTTAACGCCTCCATGATCTTGGGATTTGATGTCTGTACCAGTCCCATAGGACTGGTAAAAAATAAAAAATTTCATCTCTTTTACTTTTTTTTACTGAGTTAGCGCTACATCATCCGCTTTGGAATCGTCTTCCGACATCCGTACCAACTCCCGCAGAGTTGGGATATGCTTTTAACGCCTCCCTGATCTTGGGATTTGACGTCTGTAGCAGTCCCACAGGACTGGTAAAAAATAAAAAATATCTTCTTCTTTTTTTGTTTTTTACTTTGGGCGTCATTGCCCGATCATCCTCGTGATCAATCCTCCTTGGGACTAATCCTTCTCGGGACCGATTATCCACGGGACCAATCCTCCTTGAGACCGATTATCTACGGGACCATTCCCCCACGGGATCGATCCTCCTCGGGACCGATTATCCACGAGACCAATCCTCCTCGGGACCGATCATCCTCAAGATTTGCTGCAATCATCAATAGCTAGTCTTCCTCAGGACCTTCCTGCAATCATCAATAGCTAGTCATCCTCAGGACCATGCTGCAATTATCAATAGCTAGTCTTCCTTAGGACTTTGCTGTAATCATAAATAGCTAGTCTTCCTCGGGACTGTAATGACCTAGACTCTTTAATTAGGATTTTGTCCTTTTATTATTTATTTTTATTTGCTATTTTATGTGATTAATTAGCTTAAGGTGTTATTTATTATATTGTATTTATTGTGGGGGTTATTTTGTTATATTATATAGTTGGGGTTAAGTGTGCAAATATTCAAGTTTTGAATTTGAATGGGTTTTGTGTTCAACCGCACGGTTGTGCGTTGAACTAGTCTTGTGGAGACGTGGTGTAGGTGTCGGCTTTGTGGAGATGGTGGGAGAGTTAGTAGGGGAGGTTACTTCCTAAACCCTCCAATTGGTTGTTCGTCCAAGAGTTGAGAGAGAGACCAAGAGAGCAGAGAGAAGGTGCTGATTTGTTTTCTGGTTGGTGTTCTGCTGCAGAGAAGAGAAGAGAAAGTAAAGAAAAGAATAGGAGATCTGCAATTTACGTTTTTGGTGTTTCTTCGTTTTCTGCAACTACTTAAGGTAAGTACATTACCTGTTCTCAGTTTTATCAATAGGTGTTTCTACTGTTTTCCTGTAAATCTTGCT
>JAUPMG010149367.1:0-11057 GCA_031762675.1 Pachysandra terminalis
ATAACATAAATAATGCACATACAATCACATAGATAACTCTAATAATTTATTCATATATTATAACTGGGAAAATAAAAATACTTTCAAAGGTTCAGGTCATTACATCTAAGTAGTATGCACCATGATAGATCACTTACTTTACCAACAACTGAATCCTTAATCCAAGAGTCCATGTTTTGAGCCACCCCATAAATGTCGGAGAACTGGTCTTTCAAAGAGCAGTGCCCACCGAAAAGCTAATAATATCAATGAACGAACAAGCAGCACCCATAATAAAACCAAGCAATCCCCTACAAAGCCTAGGCTGCCAGTCTCCGATTGAGCTACCATATATACTTCACTGCAATGACTTGTCCCCATTGGTTATCCTGCTCTTCCCCAGATCTCCAAATCCATTTCCTTAACAAGGCTTTAGACATTAATTAGAGATATTAAACCCAGTCCACCCATTTCCTTCAGTTTACAAACTGATTTCCAATTCATTAAATGATACTTATGTTCTTCCAGCCACCCACTCCACAAAATATTCCTTCAGGTTTGTTCATGGTAATTAGCAACCGAAACTGGAATCTTCAAGTTGGAAAAAGAATGTTGGGGAATTGTAAAAAAAGTAATTTTGACTCCTCTCAACAAGTATCTGTTCTTTCAAGATGCTAGCTTCTTTCAAACAATTCCACAATGGGAACCCTAGATGATGTATTCTTATATCTTGCCCCTAAAGGAATGCCTAGATGTGTAATAGGGACATTACCCACTCTATAACCCAAATTCCTAGCCAACATATGCATATCCTCCACCTCTCTTACAGCAAATAACTAAGTCATTTTCATATTAATTCTTAAAACTGAAACTGCCTCAAAACAGACAAGAATATATCTGATTACTCTCAATTGAATGTGACTATGTGAGATGCACCATAAAACAAGAGTGTCAGCAGCAAAATGAAGGTGGGAGATACTGGACCCATTTACTCCACGTATAAAACCCTCCATAAGTTCATTTGATGCAGCACTTTGGATCATCCTACTAAAAGCTTCTGTAACTAATATAAATAAGAAAACGAATAGGGGATCAACATGTCTAAGACCACGGGAGGTTTTGAATAAACCTGTTGAGACTCATTCCCCAACATCAACACAGATAATGTAAATATGCACAATCCTAACCCAGCTCCCCTATTTCATACCAAACCCCATATTTCGCAACAAATACTTCAAAATATTTCAATTAACATAATCATCTGCTTCAAATCTATCTTAAATAATAGCCCTGGCTTCTTCTCCTCATCCTATAAACCAAACATTCATTAGAAATCAAAACTCCATCCAGAATCTGTCTATCCCCCTACAAAGGCACTTTGGAACAAACAGCATGCCAGTACTTAATCAAATACGTAGCATAGCCACCAGACCCTTTTATAGTACTTATGACACACAATATCTGGTTTTAATACAATTGCATGGGTTCTGCATGCCTCAGATGTGTCTTAAACTAAGCTTTTCTTTGTACTATTTTTTTTTAATGAACATCTTAAACTAGCTTTTTTCTGGAAACAAGGGTAAAACCTTTCTATAGCTGCAGAGAAATTTGTGCTATTAGTTGAAGACTAACAAGTGATAAATTAACAAGAATAAAGAAAGATGGGAATATTAATGAGGTATGTAGCACGCAAGCCATACAGTATTTCAGTAAATGTAGTGCATTGAAAGGTTTGATAGCCATTACTGAGAAAAAAATAAATGAACAGACTGGAAACTGTAATTTTTTATTATTTTTTTCTTTTTGACAATGGTAGCTGATATTTAGCTTCCCAATCTAGATAACTATTTCTTAAGTAGCCAATAGAAGGAGCCAGAATTTTTTTACTCCCATTTACATTTACAACTGTGACCTTAGCCACTGGGGACATTTTAAATTGCTCAGTACAGATGATATTCTAAAGGACAAAGGAGATACAAAAGGAAACTCTAAATTTCTCAGTAGAGATGATACATTTCAAAGGACAAAGAAATGAAATTTACAATGAATACAAAAGCCTTTCGCATAGATACACTTACAAGTTGAATCTTCTGCCATGAGACGCTTCCAATCCAATGATTCTGCCGTTTCTAATCTGGTAGTAACGCTTCCATTAGATTCACTCCACCGTTTCCCCGAAGAATTCACTTCAACACCTCTATCCTCCTTCGCAGTCTCATCAATTCGCGCCACAGATTCATCACACTCACCACTCCCATTGACGCTTCTCTGCCTCAGTTCAACCAAGGGATTATGATCGCCATGCAAATTCTGAAAATCCAGCTCTGTAATTGGATGCACTGTTCGGACAATTCCTTCATTCTCCTCCGTCGCAGTAATTTCCTCACATATTATTGTCTGACTCTTATAGCTATGATAATCCGAATCCAATCCCGTAGTATTAGTACCAGAAACGTTCTGATACAATAGAGGTTTCTGATCGACGAACACCGAATCGACAACTTTATCAGTAACTTGCTCCTCCTCATCAATAGAACACGCAATCATCTTCTTCTTCTTCTTTGAGCCCTTGTTCTTCCGTTTACGCCTGTTCGGCTTATCACGAGAATCCGAATGATCTGCATCTCCACCATTTTCGTGAACCGGATCTAAAACTAATCTGTATAATAAGATTTCGTCGTCGACGGATTTAACATCGTTGAGAATATCGAAGGAGAGATTCCTCCCGCCATATCTGAACGCCATGGATCGAGAGAACAACAGAGAAGATCGAAGAAAAAAGAGAACGTTTAAGAAAACATTAAAATGATTTGCAGAGGGGGAGACAGAGAGATCTTCATTTGCTGAAGAGCTGTAATGGTTTGAGAAAAAGGGCAGATGAGAAGAACCTCGGAGAAGCACACGGCAGTGCCACTGCCAATAGACCCAACACAACTGCCGTCTCGTATGGGGGTGAGTAATACGTCACCGAGGGGATGGGATCCAGTAGTAAGTGACTGTTAAAGTTGCCAATTTGTCTTCCCCCCTTTTTTTTTTTTTTTTTTTTTTTTTGTTGTACCAACCGACCGATTGTTAACGGTTGAGATTTTATATATAATAAAATTTGACGGCTTAGATAAAGTTCTCTATTATACGGATGAGAAAATGTCGGCACTAAAGACTAAATATATTTTTTTTTTCCCAAGTATCAATATTATGCCGAGGTATGATACCAACCGGGGTGTAATTCGGTCGGTTTGGTTCGGTTTAGTGGTCGAATCTAAACCAAACCGAATTACATTACTCTAAACCGAAAACCGAATCAAATAGAAATAGAAACTGATTTAGAAAACTGAAAACCAAATCGAACTACAATTAATAAAACCAAAAACTGAACCAAACTGAAAACTTCGGTTTTTCGGTTCGGTTTGACAAAACTAATACTATTTTATATATAAAACGCACATACACATGTATATATGTTTATATATATAATCTATTTCAGTTTTTTTGGTTCGTTTCGGTTTAGTCGAAGAATAACCGGAAACCAAACTAAATAAATTTGATTTTTTGTTTTCCAAACCAAAATGAAAAAAAAAAAAAAAAAGGAAAAGAAAAAAACAAACTAAGCCTACTTTTTTCGGTTTGGTTTGTTCGACTTTTGGTTTTAAACAGAACCAATTGACACTCCTAGTACTGGTCGTAAAATCGGTAGATAAATAAGAAGACAGGTGTCAATACCTGAATGGCTACCAACTTTGAATTCGTGTGGTTCGTATACCTGTCTCGCACTGGCCTAAACCGTGTTGGTTGTTCCAATACGAGGTTTCCCGTATACACAAAGAGTCAAAACCAAGGGAATAAATGAGAGGGGTAAGAAAATCCCTAGGAATGTTCAAAGGGGGAGCACACTCAAAGGAGCTTTGAATTCACGAAATCAATCTGTCGCTGTGAATCCCATAACCGTTCCCAAAAGTTTTGGCTTGTCCAATGGGAATACAGGCTCTTTATAGCCAAAACCCTTGGAGAGGGTCATACTTGAGTGGCAAGTGTCAACCATTGAGGGTAATACTCAATGGGATGTCTCCACGTGTTATCTGTCGCTTGTCACTGTCCATATGTTGATAGTCACCTACCACTATCACAAAAGGTGATCACGCAACCTCTGAAGTGTGCTCAGTCTCTTGATGTGATGTTGTCCATGTGGGTTTGAACAACCACCATGGGTTTGGTGGAACTTCCTCTCTAAGCCGTCATTCCTAAGGTTTCTTGATATCCCTCCCCCTCCCGCCCCGCCCCATTTTTTGTCTGGACTAAAATATGCAAGTTTTGGGAACCGCGAGGTGGGAACCCCGAGTTGGAATCACAAGAATGTGCTAAACCTGCCATAGAGTGAATTCCTATGAGAAAAGGCTTGGTATGTCAACCCCGAGCTAGGATCCCGTACACACACCTGATATGCGGATGCATGATTTCCCATTAAAGGATTCGAGTCGCAAATCCAGAGTTGGAGTCACACAAATACGCTGGATTTGGCTAGGGTGTGACTCCCCGTAAAGAGATCTAGGATGTAAATCCTAAGCCGAAATTATGCAGTTGTGCTAAAACCTACTAGGGTGTAATTCCCCAGAAAAAGAGTTCAAATTTTTTTATTAAACATGTCAATCAAGCACCCCCGAGGTGTCGGGTCATGTAAGGACCTGAACCCATTAATAGAAACCCACATTCCTAATTGTTTAATTTAAAATAAAACTGACATTTTATTTGGACCTAAATGGCATATAAGGTAAAAACACTTGAATACTAGGAGAGATAATGTAAAATCTGGGATGTTGGGGATACTAGCTCTTAGGCTGGTTAGATTCTCCTCTTCTCCTGTTCTTTTTCTATCAGTAAATAATGGGATTAGAAGGCATCTAGAATCCCTTCTACCGTCCTCTTAGAACCTTGAAGAGTGATAATAAATTCAACTTTGAGAGTTTGACCACACCTTTGGGCGTATCTGACCAAACCATAAGAAGGAGGTGGAGAGAAAAGTGTCATTTCTCCACCCTAATATACTCATTATAAGAAGATCATCGGAGTAGAGAGAAATGATGAGAGGAAGGGAGAAGATGGGCAGATTAGTGTGGATCCAGATGGGGGAGGCTACCTCGACTTGTCCTTCCTACGGTGTGCAGAATAGAGATGAAAGGGAAACATCCTCTGTTAGAAAAAGGATCTGGTAAGTTGTTAGATGGTGTAGTTCTGTTATGATCATGAGATCACATCGTTTATGCTCTGTTTTTGTGTTTTATGTTGAAATGATTATCGTTGCGTTTAAATCCAAGATATGATGTTGTTTACTCGATGAGTTATAGTCTAAAGTACGTCTAGTGTGATTTGAATGTGTTTTCCCATGATTTTCGTGATGTTTTGGTTGGGTTGGAATTGATTTAGAAACCCAGAAGATTACCCAGAACACGGAACCATTGGCTGGGTTCGGTCCGCCGACCACCCTACCGACAAAGAGCCTTTTCTAGGCAAAGTTTGCTATTCGGCAGGCTTCGGTCCACCGACCGCCTTGCCGAACAGCCCAGAAAAACACAGAGGTTTGATAGGGTTCGGTCCACCGACCACCCTACCGACAGAGACCATTTTCACGGCCAATTTTGCTATTTAGCAGGCTTCGGTCCACCGACCACCCTGCCGAACAGCGGAGATTTTGCACAGTGAAGAGAAATGTTATGGATTCCTCGGGTGGATGGTGAAGGGCTTCGACCATGGATCATAATTGAGTTCCGAAAGTTAGCTTTGACCTGAAAGCAACTAACCTACCTGCGAGGAGTCAAACTGAGCGTTCCGATGATGTTGTTGTGACCATCATCCCACCCTAGGACAGATATGGATGTGACTTAGAAATGAATTGGATTACTGATTTGATGATTATTGTGGTGTGACAACTCATAGGAAGCTTATGGTGGTTGGCAATCAGATTATCCGCGTGTATGGGCACGTGGATAGTTTCTGTTGTCTATCCTCATTTGAGATCCTAGTTAATGCATAACATACTTGGTTGAGGTTGAATGATAAGTGAACCGAGAGGTGGAAATCTACGGAGAAACTTTGCGAAGCCTCCGGTTGGGTTGACTAAACCCGTGGGGTGAAAAGTCCTACTTAATAGGATGCTTGCGAGATCTTGTACAGGTTCGTTATTCCTTGAGTATGATATACTGATAAAATTAGCCATATGGTGGACTTCATATCACGGGTTAGCGTCCGGAATGAGAGATGGGGCTTCCGGCAGTCCCTAGGACGATGTCCTGAATTGGTTTAGTTGAGAACCTTCGGGTTGAGGTCTACTTATCAGGATACATTAGTTTAGTTCATTCACTTAGCATCTTACATTATGATTGTTTGCCTTCAATGCATCCATATTATGATTGTTGCATGTATTGCATCCATCGTAGATCATGTGACTGTTCATTCATTCATTTCATTCCATATTAAACTACTCATGTTGAATTATGATTATTGTTGTACTAACCCTTATTTTGATTTCCATAAGAGGACGGATAACTTTCTCACACTTACTGGGCATTCAATGTCTCACGCAACTTCTCATGTTGCAGGATAGGAGGAGTAATATGTGTGCTAGATCGTGTGCTGTTGTATCTGAACTTAGTCTATTATAATACAGTTTTATAGTACATTGTATTGTTGCTCTAAGGGAGCAAGAGTTTCCTTAAGCACGAATGTGATGATAACCTTGTATAGGGATTTATTTTGAACCATGCCGATCTAGGCTCAATTGAAGCTTATCATTATGTAAATACTTGTAACAGTATAATTTGGTTTCACCGATGTTGACAGACTTCCGCACTCTGATTGAACTTAATAACAATAAACTTTGCTTCTATTCTACTTCCACTTATAGCTTGGTGGCAATCCGCGGTCCATACGTGGATCCCGAAGGTTATACCTCGAGATCTGTGTCACCCTTTATAGGGATTTGTGCCACGGGATCTAGGGCGTGACAGGTCAACGGACCCTTCATCATTATCTGTGGTTACATTTTTATCATGTCCAACGACTTCAAGGGATTCTTGGCTATTTAAGGATAGTTAGCCCATCTAGATCATTCAAAGGTGATCAGCCTTTCCATTTCGGCATGGGATCACAAAGTTACCATCCGACCTCGGAATAGGATTATAAAGTCCTTACCCATAATCATCATCAACGTCGGTGTGGGATCATAAAGTCTCCACTTAACACCGATCTCAGCATGAGATCATAAAGTCACCATCCAACTTTGGGGTACGATCATAAAGTCCGTATCCCGGAATCATTATTAACCTCGGTGTGAGATCATAAAGTCTCTACTTAACACCAATCTCGACATGAGATCATAAAGTCACCATCTGACCTCAGGATAGAATCATAAAGTTCTTATCCCGGAATCATCTCCTTTTTAGAGGGTGGTTACCTCAATGACAGATTGCCCATCTTAGGGTAAGTTAGGCCACGTGGTAGAGAGATAAGGGATTGCCCTCCTTTGATATGGGTGGAGGCATTCATTCCATTCTGGGGTAAACTTAATTTTCCACTCTGTTTAGGAATAACAGGGGAAAAGCGAATATATAATGCCAAATGACATTTATTATTGGATCAAATAGAATTTCAAATTGCTTGATCATCAGTACCAAGCGATTGTTAACAGTTGAGATTTTATACATAAAACGATTTGACGGTTTAGATAAATTTCTCCACTAAACAGATGAGAAAATGTTTGGATTCCCCTGCTTAAAAACTTGGGTTAATTTTATTTATGCCCCTTATATTTTTGACAAATGCAAATACACCCCTTGTGGTTTCTAATTTTTCATTTACACTCCTTAAGATTTGTATTATATTGCAAAGATCACTCCTCTGTTGGCTCTCCATCTTATCAACTAATGGAAAGTGCTAATATCATTATTCTTTTAAATTATTGGACTATATTGCCCTTAACTAAAGTCAAATACTTAAATATTAAATAAATAAAACCCAATGATTATTTGATAGAATTTTAATTATATTTGTATTACTTTATTAGTCTACTAAGAGGTAAAAAAAAAATTCAAAGATAAATAAAATAGAAGGATAATTTTATCTTATAAAAATTAGTTTTTTCTTATTTAAATATAATTTTTAAGATAAGATTAAAAAGATAAATTAACGTACTCTATTAACACCGTTCGCTTAATATCACTAACAGGGTTGTAAGTAAAATATTGAAAAACACAAAAAATGTATCTACATTTATCAGAAATGTGAAGGGGTGTAAGTGAAATTAATCCTAAATTTTTTTTAGAAGGTAAATTAAAGTGTGCTCCGTTACACCGTTCACCTACGGTCACTAACAGAGGGTGTAAGTGAAATATTGGAAAACACAAGAGATGTGCCTGCATTTATAAAAAATGTGAGAGGGTGTAAGTGAAGTTAACCCTAAAAACTTTTAAGAGATGAAATGGGTTCTGGTAATACAAATTACAAGACTTGGCTTTAAATTTGGCATGCTTCTTGTACGCAGAAAATTAGTCATTTGGCTTGAAATTACAGCCACAATGGAATCGTTACAAATTATATTCTCCAAAAAGTAGGGACGTGGCCGGAGATCTTTGCTATGTGGAGTGCAGAATGAAACGGCCAACCATCTATTTTTTGAATGCTCTTTTGCCAAATGCGTATGGTTTGCTTTTATAAGGGGTTTCTTAGATGGCATGGAGATCTTCTTAAACATGAAGGACAGACTCTCAAAGGCTTTCTTGTCAACCACGGATGAGATTCTATATTTCATTCAGTCTTTCGGTATCATTCAAGACGATCTGAAATATTAGGAATAACGTTTTACTTGAGGGAATTAAATCGATCACTGAGAATGCACTAAATATGTTTTCGGCTTTGCAACAAGGCTCACTCCTATTATGCAAAGGAAGCTTGGAGCTTAGGAGGAAAAGAATGGAGACTGTGTACATCCAGTGGTCGTGGCCAAAGAAACTTAACTTTGACGAGGCAGCAAAAGGTTGTCCAGGATCAGCTGGAGCTGGGGGTATCTGTGGAGATGGCTCCGACAAATTTCTGATCGGTTTTCCTTGAATATTAGTTGTGCCACAGCCATTATTGAGGAAATGGTAGCTTTCATCGAAGGCCTTCGAATGATATCAATTTTATTGTGATTGAGGGTGACTAAGGCTATATCACCTTGTTAATTAGTACCGTCCCTTCTAGGGACCTGTGGAAAATTGAAGGCCTTATCCTGGAGGCGAGGGCTCTGATAGTAGCTTTCAGTAAGGTGAAGATCCAACACTACTACAGAGAGGGAGCCTTTGTTGCGGGTGTTCTTGCAAATCAGGTGGCCTCTAGTTGATCATGCTTTTGGCCTTCAAAGCCTCCCACTTTTCTTTTTTTTTTTCGAAGTCTTAAATGATGATTTTATTGGACGAGCTACGGCTCGTGACTTTCATGTAAGAGATGCTTCTTAGTTAATGAAATTCGATAACCTTTCTATCAAAAATAAAATATATTTACATAAAAATAACCATAATGTCACTCATAACATATAGATAAGCTATTATTATCTAAAATGCTCATTTGATACCTTTTTCGAACGAAGCTTTTTAGAGTTAAAAGGTGCATGACTTAGCAGAAGGCATGCATAAGTCATGTGAATAGGGTTCACACTTCTAAGAATACTAGTCATGGACACGTGCGAATTTAGATCAAATTACAATTGGCAAAGATCATCTCCAAGATCTGGTTATGTATGTTACTATTTGTCGCAAACATGTCATCTGAAGAAAATATGATCCTCCAATCAACTTGATCGGCTATAACCTGATTATGTGGTTAATCTCCGAATCAATAAAATTCTAAATACAAATAAAATATTCCAAACAATCAAGACTTCATAATAGTGTCAATGTAAATAAAAAGAAACAAATGTTATGCTTTTATTTTTTTATTTTTTATTTTTTTGTTCTATGTATAAACACGAGATGACTTAATAATAGTGTTGATGTAAACAAAATAAAAGAAACACCAAACTTATTTTTACTTATATATGTATAGTGGGCTAATTTATGAATTGAAGAAAATGGGCACTTTTAACTCAACGGTAGAGTAATACCATGGTAAGGGATAAGTCATTGGTTCAAATCCAATGGTCACACTAACAACACGAAGAGAAGAGACATCCGAAATTTTTTGCAGTTGGTGCCTCATGAAGCATCAGGTCTGGGATTCGATTCTACGGGTGGCCGTTTTATTTGGGGCCACTGGATGCTTACTCGGTCGTTTACTTTAGGACTCGGGAGATTAGTCGTAGTGCACACAAGCTGGCCCGGACACCCCAGTTTCCCAAAAAAAAAGGACATTCCTCTCACACCCAAAAAGATCTCACAGGTAGGCTATTCATAATGAGTCCCACTAGCCACATCTGCATGTACGTTGTGTTGACCATAGATAATAGTTCATGCATGTACGCTGTGTTGACCATAGATAATAGTTCATAGTCATTTAGACCTTACATCACTGAAAAATAATTTTATATCCAGACGAGGTATTTGATATGTATTTCGACACCACTTAAATCAGGAAATATTTGTTTTGTGGATGTAGATCCCACCAGTTATGCACACATGTTATTAAAATGCCCTATAATAAATGATGTGATGGTATATAATTATAAATTGTATGAATTTTTGCTATGGTAAATATAATTAGTGAAGGGCAATTTTGTCCTAAAAATAATTGAGTTTTTAATTTTTTAAATATAACTTTGTAGATCCCCCCAGTTATACATACATGTTATTAAAATGCCCTATAATAAATGATGTGATGGTAAATAATTATAAATTGTATGAATTTTTGTTATGGTAAATATAATTAGTGAAGGGTAATTTTGTTCTAAAAATAATTGAGTTTTTAATCTTTTAAATATAATTTTAAGACAGATTCAAAACAGTAAAAATTAACATGCTATACTAACGTTGTTTATCGGATGGTACTGATGATGAGTCAATTTGGAAATTGATTTAATCCAATCATATTTTGACACGTGGCAAGGTCAAATATGTAAT
>JAUPMG010149378.1:0-11057 GCA_031762675.1 Pachysandra terminalis
TTCATATAGGCTACATATATATTGGATACATATAGATAAAAGATGTGAAACATCAAATGATAATTTTAAAACATGAGTACATATCTCTATGAATTTTCTCTCTATAAATGTGATGCCAAATAGTCTTCCCTAAGCCTCATGGCATTTAGCTTCGACCTAATTGCTTTCCCAGACAAACCCCCATTAGACCGTACGTGAATGGCCATAGGAAAGTAAGCTAGAGTAGCGATCGTCAGATCTAACCTTGAGGCATGATCAAAGGTAGTAAGGGTATAAGTTGATCCACTCTAGGATCATCCTGATCTCACACAACAAGAATATAGGGATCCATTCTCTTGCTCTCAAAGGAAAAACGTCACTAATTGCACATGTGGTATGCATCACATGCTCTGGTGGAGCCCTGGACCCAGCCAAGGGTATGTCAACATCCAACACCGTACGGATCTTAGTTTAGTCACAATCTATGCTCTTAACTTGAGCACCTTAATCCAAGTCACAACTCTCAAGCACCTTGGTTAAGGTCTCACATTCGGCTCTAATTAGGTATACAATTCCCTAAGGAATCTCATCCTGGCTCTCCCAGGACGACATATAACTCTATAGTCCTCTAAATGCCCCCGATGGCATAAGTCCTCTTTATGTCTCATCCTGTTCGCAATGCATGCGCCAGAGTTGGTTGTTGTGTAAGAAGATGACCACTAACCTGGTGACATATCGGATCCACATTCTTATAATATGGATATAATGTGTGTGCAATGTGTACATATAATATACAATCTCATGCCTCATGAGAAGATAAACTCTATTAAATTCTCGCGCATGAAATATAAAGTAATATGAGATGTGTACATAACAAATGTAAATAAGACTATACCACCTAACACAAATCAGAAAATTACATAATCCCATATCTCAGACATAAACCTTAAAAGCTTGTCTAGGTATAGGTTTAGTCATAGGATCAGCTACCATATGCTGAGTAGGGATATGTGTAAGGGACACATCTCCATGTGCAACTCTGTCTCTGATGTAATGATAGTGATGTCGATATGCTTCGTCATGCCATGGTATTTGGGGTCCTTGGCATACGCCAATGATGCCATGCTATGACTATAGATGGGGATCGACCCTACGCCAGCTCTGAAGACTCCAAGATCTTGTAAGAATTGCCTCAACCATACGGCATCAAGGACGACTGCATAACAAGCAATGCACTCTGACTTCATAGTGGACAACGCAACACAGACTTGCTTCTTGCTACTCTAAAAGATGGCCCCGCCATCTTGCAAGAATGTGTATCTTGGCATCGACTCTCGATCGTCTAGATCACCTACCCAGTCTACATCACAGTAGCCTCATAGATGCAAATTTACTCGTTGGAAGCAAAGCATGTAATATGCTGTCCCACATAGGTATCCAAGAGTACGGTTTCACTGCCTTCTAATGAGTCTGCCCTAGGTTACTATGCTAACAACGAAACTAATATCAGGTCGAGTACACATCATAGCATACATCAGACTACCTATAGCACTAGCATAGGGAACACTAGTCATCTGTTCCTTCTCTTTCTTTATCTATGGACAACGACCAAGATGCAATGAAGCACCCTTCTCGACAGGAGTGTCAATGAGTTTAGCATCGTACATTCTGAAGCGCCCAAGTACCTTCCTTGTGTAAGTCTCTTGAGACAAACAAAGAAGCCTCTTAGCGCAATTCCTAAGAATCTTAACACCTAACACGTAATTTGCCTCACCCATATTCTTCTTCTCAAAATTGAAGGAAAGCCACTCTTTAATGGTGACAATCATCTCCTTGTCATTCCCCACTATCAAAATGTCATCAACATACAGCGACAAGATAAGAAAGCTCCTACTATGATGTCTAACATACACACAATGGTCTTCCTCGATCATCATGAAGCCAAACTCTATAATGGCTCTATAGAATCGAAGATACCACTGCTTAGATGACTGTTTCAAGCCGTAGGAGCGTTTGAGTCTACAAACTCTGCGCTCATACCCCTCGGCTACGAAACCCTCTGGCTGATCTATATAAACCTCCTCATCCAGTTCTCCATTGAGAAACGTAGTTTTGACATCCATCTGGTAGAGTTCCAAATCAAGGTGTGCGAAAATAGCTAGAATGAGGCGAATTGAGGCAAATCTCACTACTGGTGAGAATGCCTCCTCGTAGTCTATACCCTCTCTAGGTATAACATTTTGCCACGAGACAGGCCCTATATCTCTCTACACTTCCATCTGCCTTACGCTTGACCTTTAGAACCCATTTGTTCCAATGGTCTTGCGTCTAGGGGAAGATCAACAAGTTCCCAGACTTGGTTCTTCTCCATAGAAGTCATTTCATCTTGTATTGTAGTTATCCACTTCTGCAAAACAAGTGATGATAACGCCTCTTGGTATGAACCAAGCTCATCATCATCAAGTGTGGTAGTCATGAACGACTCACCCTCAATCGTGAAACAACGACAAGGAATCTGTCTACGACTACTCTTACGCATGGGATTGTTGGAATCCGTGTATTCTGGGACACTCCCATTGGGCGGTAATCCACTCCCACTATCTATAACATCTGTAGGATCCTGTTGAGAACAGACGCTCTCAATGGTGTTTGGATATGGGGTGATCTCCGCTAATCTGGCTCATTCATCTTGAAGAGCTCAAAATTCATCCATGTTCTCCTCCTGCTTGGGATATCATCCTCGATGAAATCCACATCATGTGACTCAATTTGTGTTAGTCTCTCGTCGGTTTGTTCATAGACAAAGACATAGCCCTTAGAGTGCTCTGAGTATCTCACAAAGATGCATTCTCGCTTGTCCAGCTTCCCTCTCTGGTGGGAAGGTACATGAACATAACATATAGATCCCCATGGCCTCGTGTGGGTTAGGTCAAGCACTCTGTCTGTCCATAACTGGTATGGTGTGCTAGGAACTGACTTCGTAAGGACACGGTTTAAGATGTAGGCTACAGTTATAAGTGCGCCTCCCAAAAAAATAATGGGTAGGGATGCATGCGCCATCATCAACCTCACCATGTCTAACAAAGTATGACTCCTTCTCTCTACTACATCATTCTGCTGAGGTGTGCCTGGGATCATCAATTGCCTACGGATTCCTTTTTCTTCACATAACTCTAGAAACATATCAAATAAATACTCGCGTCCTCTATCGGTAAGGAAACACTTCATGTGTCTATCCAATTGATTCTCGACTCCACCACAAAGCGTTTAAAGCAATCTAATGCTTCCGACTTGTGGAAAATCAAGTACACATAACCGTATCGCGTGTAATCATTGATGAATGTGATGAAATAGGACTCTCCGTGGTGGATCCTTGCATTGATTGGTCCACATATGTCAGAATGGACTAACTTTAAAGTATCGTTTGCTCTTACTACCTTACCAAATGGTTTCCTATATGACTTGTCGGCTAAACATTGCTCACAAATGGATAACTGAACCTTGACAAACGATCCTAGTAGACATGCTTTAGCCAATTGGTTGATCATCTCTTTCTCTATGTAGTCTAGTCTAGCATGCCATTTCAATGAATCAGAAATAACAACATCATCATCATGAGAAGTCAAATTAGAAACCAAATTTGCATCACTTGAATTTATCAATATCAAGTTTAAACAGACTATTAGAAATAAATCTCCTACCATATAAAACCGACTCTAAAGAAATGGAGACGCAAACTCTACTGAAAATAACGGAAAAACTAGTCTAAGTATTTCTACTAGCTACAACAGATTACTTTGGATATGTCTCTCTTACCTCTCCGCTTCCCTCTTTAGGTCGCTCGGTACCGTTGTTTGTCTTAGGCGCTTTCTCAGCTGCTTTCCCCTTGTTGGGGCGCCTTACCCTTGCGCTTGCGCCTAGACCTAGATGTCTTGCGCTTCGCCGGTTTGGCTAAAAGCGCAGTGCTATTAGACCTTGAGGTCGACGCTCTGCCTCAAACTCAAGATGATGCGACAAATCGTTGAACGTTTTAATGTTCTCATTGTACATCATGACGAGCCTCATGTGCTCCCACGAGTCAGGTAAGGATCTCAGAACAGCGAGAATCTACTGCTCATCTGTTAGGCAATTCCCTACCGCTTTTAGATCTTATATCATAGATGACATATTCCTAAGATACTCAACCATGCTCACGCTCGGATTCATCTTGTAGGTCTCAAATCTCATCGTCAATGCACGTAATATAATAGCCGAGATACCAGAGAACGTGAGTTTCAGTGCGTTCCAATCTCAAGTGCAGTCTTATAGGCATCGAATTCACCAATAAGATCATTATGCATACTATTCAACATAGTAAAGCTTGCACAACGATCAATCTTAGGTCAAGTCTGATAGGCCCTTGTATCTCTACGATGCTACGTAGTGGTCCCCTCCTCAGGATAAACTAGGCTATGTGATAAAGGCTCTTGAGCCTCGGACTCATCGATGAGATATTGGATCTTCCTATTCCATATGTTATAGTTCTCACAAGCTACTATTCTCTTAGCAGTCATATCACTACAATTAAAGTGCACATACCTCTAACATCTCATATACATACACATTGTTGATCTTGCATCATCATCTAGGACTAAACAATAATATTAATCTTTTATTTATTAGATCAAAAATACACTAGACCGTAGGTCGTAATACATAATCATCACCAATACAATAAAATTTTAATATTACTTTTAATCCATAATGTGCAAAACCCTTCTAGGACATAACATAATTTCAACTATGATGCTATTTACATGTTAACCTCATATTATCATGCAAATAACCATGATATAATTTACATGTTAACCTCACATAATTATGCAAATAAAATAATTTCTAATTCATGATAATCATGTAAATAAAATAAACTCTAAATCATGGTATTACTCACATGTTAACCTCATAGAATCATGCAAATAAATAATCTCTAAATCTTGATATTACTTACTTGTTAACCTTGTATAATCATGTAAATAAAATAAACTCTAAATCATCATATGATTCACATGTTAACCTCATATAATCATGCAATAAATAATCTCTAAATCATGATATTACTTACATGTTAACCTCGTATAATCATGTAAATAAAATAAACTCTAAATCACGATATTATTCACATGTTAACCTCATATAATCATGCAAATAAATAATCTTTAAATCATGATATACTTACATGTTAACCTCATATAATCATGCAAATAATTCTCTAATATGATACAAAACTCTAATATCAAAATTAAAAAAAAATGAGTTTTAAGGTCTGATGAGTTGCGGGCGACAACCCAGCACACACAGTAGCCTAGAAGTAGCAGGCGCACACAGGAGTCCCATTGCAGCAGGCCCAGCTAGCAAGCCGCGCACGGGTAGCCTAATGCGGCAGGCCTAGAGCAGGGGCCGCGAATGGGTAGCCCAGTGAGGCAGGCCTAGCGCGCGAGCCGCGATTTGGTAGCCCAGTGGGACAGGTCAAGAATGGGCAGCCCAACGCGGCAAGCCCAGTACGCAGGCCCGCGTATGGGCAGCCCATCACAGCAGGCCCAATGCGCGTGCCGCGCACAGGTAGCCCATTGTAGCAGGGCGTGCGTGGGCAAACCAACACGCAAACCCAACGCAGACAGCCCTGCTGCAGGGAACATGCGCACAGGCGCATCAACCCAACAGCAAGGGGTGCACGCACAGGCACTGCAACTCAAGCGTGCGCATGCGTGCAGGTGCAGATTTCTGCAGAAAAATAGTACTTCTATTGCAGATTTGACGAGGTTTCTCAATACATCTTGATCCAACGAAGACCTATCGCAGTAGCTCTGATACCAATGAAGGTTCTAAACGATTCGGATCACGTACCTCGATGCACACGAACCCGAATCTGCAGCGGAAGGTCTCTATCCAACCGGATAACGTCTCACGTCGGAATATGTGATTACTAGAACCACATACAATGAATCCACACTCAATTGACCTAGGGCTTTGTATGGAACCCCAATAGCAAATCCAGATCTCTATGGGAAGAAGAGATAAAGTGGAGAGAGTTCTCTATGGGTGGATCCCCAAAAAATGAGAATAGTGATCTTTGGGTACGGAGGAGGAGTTTTCTACTTATAGAAGACTCAACTCAACTCCACCTAGGATTCTATCTCCTAATCTCATTAGGAGAGAGTTATCGACATCCACACTTCTAATCAAATATGGACATCCCATAAAGTGGGGACCTCGAGTTGGTCCAAACGAGTCGGGCCAACCGGGTCGACCCATCTCTAAAATCCAACATAATCGTTAACACATCATGAAATATATTTTTTTGAATATTAATATGTGTATGTACATTCACACATCATAAATTACTTTTTGAGCAGTAATGTGTGTACAAAGATTCACAATAAAGTGTATATAATCATTCAAACATCACAATTTTGTTTATGATCAGTAAAGTGTGTATAAACACACATCAATTTTTTTATCAGTAAAGTGTATAAACATTCACATATCACAAACTTTTGTATCAGTAAAGTGTATAAGCATTCACACATTACAAAAATGTTTTATCAGTAAAATGTGTATAAACATTCAAACACCACAATTTTTTTTAAGAGTAAAGTGTGTATAAACATATACATCACAAAATTGTTTTTGATCTGTAAATTGTGTATAAACATTCACACAACTTTTTTTATCAGTGGAGCGTGTATAAATATTCACACATCACAATATTATTTTTGATCAGTAATGTGTGTATAAACATTAACACATCAAAAATTATTTTTTGATCAGTAATGTGTATATAAACATTTATACATCAAAATTTTATTTGATCAATAAAGTGTGTATAAACATTAACACATAACAACTTGTTTTTTTTATTAGTAAAGTGTGAACAAACATTCACACATCATAAATTAATTTTTAATCAGTAAAGTGTATAAACATTCACACATCCCAATTTTTTTGTTATCGGTAAAGTCTTTATAAACATTCACACATCACAGGGTTTTTTTTTTTTTTTTTACATTTATACATTACAAAGTTTTTATCAACAATGTTTGTATAAAAATTCAAACATCACAATTTTATTATCAGTAAAATATGTATAAATATTTATATACTATAATTGTTTTTTTTTTTACAATCACATATCACAAAATTTCGAATAGTAAAGTGTATAAACATTCACATCAAAATTTTTATTTTAATTAGTAATGTGTGTATAAATATTCACACATATAATTTTTGTTTAATCAGTAAAGTTTTATAAACATTCATACTTCAAAAAAATTGATCAGTAAAGTGTAAGACATTCACACATTACAAATATTTTTTTATTTGTAAAGTTTATATAAATATTCTTTTTTGGATCAATAAAGAGTATAAACATTCATACATTACAATTTTTTTATTAATAAAGTGTATAAATATTCAAACATCACAATTTATTTTGAGCGGTAATGTATGTATAAACAATAACACATCAAAATTTTTTTTTTTGTCAGTAAAGTGTGTCTTAACATTCAGACATCTCAATTTTTTTTCGTTCAGTAATGTGTTTATTAACATTCGTACTGTGAATGTTTATATACACTTTTCTAATAAAAATAAATATTTTTTTACTGTGAAGGTTAATACACTTTACTGATTAAAATTTTTTTTTGCTATGAATGTTAATACACACTTTACTGATAAAAAACAATTTTGTATTGTGATTGTTTATACACACTTTACAGGTAAACCAAAAGTGTATTGTGAATGATTATGCACACTTGTACTGATAAAAAAAAAATTGTATTGTCAATATCTATACATACTTCACTAATAAAACAAATTGTACTGTGAATGTTTACACACGCTTTAATCATCAAATAGAAAATAAATTAGTACTGTCAATGTTTATACACACTTTACTGATCAAAAAAAAATGTATTGTGAATGTTAATACACACTTTACTCATAAAAAATAAATAAATTTGAATTGTGAATTTTAATACACTTTACTGATAAAAAATAATTTGTACTATGAATGTTTATACACATTTTAATGATAAAAAAAAAACTAAATTTATACTGTGACTGTTTATACAAACTTTACTGAGAAAAAATATTTATTTGTACTAAAAATATTTATATACACTTTATTGATAAAAACTAAATAAATTTGTAATGCTAATATTTATACACACTTTATTTATCAAAAAGAAAATAAATTTGTACTATGAATGTCAATACACACTTTACTGATAAATAAATAAATAAATTTACGCTGTTGAACATTTATACAAACTTTACTGATAAAAATAAATAAATTTGTACTGTGAATGTTTATACAAACTTTATTGATAAAAATAAATAAATTTGTACTGTGAATGTTTATACAAACTTTACTAATAAAAAATAAACTTATACTCTGAATGTTTATACACAATTTATTGATTCAAAAAATAAATTAGTATTGTGAATGTTTATTCACACTTTACTGATAACAAAATTGTACTGGGAATGTTAATAAACACCTTACTGATAAAAAACAAATTCTACTGTGAATGCTTATATACACTTTTGTAGTGACCTAAATCCCTTAACTGAATTTTTTCTTATTTAATTTTATTATCTTTGATTATTCTTGGATTATTTTATAAGGTTGGTGTTTGTAATTTGAACTTAGGGTGTTTTCGTAATTTAATCTGTTAATTAGTGGCTTTAGTGTAATCTAACCTTCTCTTTGGGGTTAGTCTTGTGAGAGACTTTCTCTCACAACCGTTTGAGCGCACGAGCTTTCGTTGAACCAGTCTTGGGGACTTGTCTTAGAACGTGTCCTTGAACTAGCCGTTGAGGGAGGGAAGTTAGGGAGACAATTCCTTATACCTTCTTCCCCACCTTTGTTGTCACCATTTGAACTGAGTATTGAGATTGTTGAGAGCTTGTAATTGTGAGAGAGAAACTGATCGAGAGTGACTAGATTGAGTATCTAAAACTAGCATTGTTTCAGATTAGAAGAGAGGAAGAAGAAGAGGAGAAGTACCCAATTCAGAGATTCCCATTCGCTTAGCCTTTACTCGGATCAACTCACGGTAAGTTGTTTATCCGGTTTTGATTTGTATGATTATAGATGATGACCTGTTTTCACCATCTGAGATTGAATATATCGCTGGTTTTTGGCATGATTGAATTTCATAATATTCTGGATTTATGACTTTAATCTCTGAGAATTTATCCTACTGGTGTTAAGATAATCATGATTAGATTTGCTTACTCGGATGTGGTTGATTATGTGATTTGTAAATTCTGCGTCACAGTTTTCATATGTTCTCAAGAACTTATACTGAACTACATGATAGATGTAGTAGATTTGTGATTTAGTTTTATCATGAATTCCATATGATTAAGATATTTGATTTGAATAAGAATTGAACTAGTTATGTTATTAAGTCCTATGGGAAATCCTGGTTATAAGAACCCAGAAAACAGAGACGGCAGTGACATTTGTGTCACTGTCTGTAGTAATGTGATCGAGCGCAGCAAAGTGCGATCAAGCGCAATGCAATCAAGAGCAGTAATGCGATCGAGCGTAGTAGAGTGCGATCGAGCGCAATTGCACAAAGACAGAGCCTAGTGTGAGACTGTGTGAGGGTTTGGATGTCTTTTGGTTTGGGCTTATTGGTGCTTATTGATGGGATCAAGTGGGGTCTAGGGTCGAGTACCTGCAATGAATGTAACCTACTTGTTGCCCTTAGCATGAGCAACCAATTAGACACACTCATCAGTTGGTCTACACTTAGGTAAGGATAGATGTTGAGACCTTTTTATATGATTATGTTTTGTCATCATAGGCATGTGTAGGATGGGTCTCAATGGATTATTCACGTGTATGGGCGCATGAATAGCTTCTGAGGGGATCTATCATACGTATTCCATAGGAGAGTGCGTTCATACTATGTTCATGTGAATTGCTAAGTGTGCCCGGTTGGTGGGAAAGACATGGTTGTCTAGTCCCGTGGGTTGCAAGTCCTACAGAATAAGTTATGAATCATAGTTGGTTCATAAGGTCGACTGGAACTTGAGTATTGTACACTCCAAAATCAGCATATGGTGGGCTTCGAACCATGGGTTAGCACTCGGATCAGAGACAGGACAGTCGGATGCTCCTGGGACGCAGATCTCGAAACTGTGGTGAAGCTGCAATGAGGGACACTTAACATATCATACAAACATAGGCATAAACCACATCACATTGCATTCCTTGATTGAGCATACATGTCACGCCCCTGACCCCGTAACATGAATCCCTAGGCGGGATGGCACGAATCACGAGGTGAGACCTTCGGGATCCATTTCTGGACCACGGATTACCATATCATAACCAAGATCAGATGAAATAAAACATATCTTTATTCATCACAGAGTTGGCGGATGTGAAATACAATGACATAAATAACAAAATAAACAAACTAACTACAGACACTCAGCTGGGCCTTTATTACAACTCCAAAATACATGGTTTATAAACTAAAGTAAAGTAAATGAAATAACATGCGAGGAGGACCCACGACATCTTGCTTCTACTCAACCTGCAACATAAAAAGTTGCAGTGAGCTTGGAATGCCCATATAAGTACCATGACTGTCTTACCTCAGTCATAACATCAGTTCCAGATAATATATTCCAATTAAAATCAGTTACAACATGCAAATTCATTTATGATATGTATGTCATTCACATACTCTAAATGATATGCTCATACAAAGAATACAAAAGGATGATGTGCTATGCCTATGTTTTCTTGATTTGTTAAGTGTCCCTCAATCTTCTGAATAACCAATAATTCATCTTCGTTCCAGATCGTGCCCATGGTACGAAGGCCACCATAAGCTGGATCTGGGATACACTCACACAAGATCAGTATACCATAAAGCTGCAATCTGGGATACACTCATGCAAGATCAGCTCCATTCCTAACCGTCTATCTCCACCTCCCGGGTACACTTAACCGCCAAGCTAACACAGTATGAATGTTTATTTATATATTAGGACCTTAGTGATACCCTCCAAGG
>JAUPMG010149409.1:0-11056 GCA_031762675.1 Pachysandra terminalis
ATAACAATAGATAAGCCCCTACATTGATAATTGTATTACAATAATACCCTTATGATACATAAAGTGCACAACTATATTCAAATAATACAAATACATAATAATTCGAAGAATATTTTTTTTTTAAAATGTTCAGGTCATTACACTTAAGGAACACTTAAACCCTCCTGAAGCAGGATCTCGCCCGAAGGTGGAGATATCCTATCTTGTAAGGAGAATATGAGATAATAAACCATTTAATGAGTAAAAACAATTGGCAAAGAGTGTTAAGTCGAAGTACTACCATTATTACACTAAGTTATTGTAGTGACATGTACACTTTTACACACGTGGCACATAATCACAAGGCAAATGTGACACATGTGTGTGTTTATTTTATATGTGATATTTGATCTGTATATATGATTGTACGCTTTGTTGAATTCTGAGATGATAAGTGGTTTTGAATTCTAAATCGCATGGGTGGATTGTATTTTATTTGTGTGATGATGCATTTATGCTTGTATGAGCGAGTATGCACCGTATCATGTTTTGGTGTTTTAAGTGATTTGGTTTAACTGGTGGTTAGTGTGGTTTATAGGGTTGGACCATAGTTGGACCGCTGGTTGAACTGGAGAACCAAGGCCTACCCTATAAATATGAGTGGTTGAGTTCTGGTCTAATTAAAATTCTAGTTAGACACAGATTTAGGGATTTCTGATTTTAAGTGTCGTGGGTTTTCTTGAGAGAAGAACTTAAAGTTGGATTCCTGTAGGGACTTTGCAGAAATTCGATCATAACTTCTTCGTTCTTCGTTGGATCGCCTTTGTCCATTAAGCTTTTGTTCATGATTTCTGGAAGCGAGAAGCCCAAAAATTTTCTTGGATTTTTCTGAGCAAGTTTTATATTTTTGAAATGTAATGATGTAAACAATCAAGCAAGATTCCCAACAACTTATTCCTTATCACTTGTGCAAGAAACAAACCAAGTTCAAGTGTGAGATGAAAAAAATGAAGTAGTTAATTTTATGACCAACAATTTTTACGGTGTTAAGAATAAAGACTTATTAGATCATGGGTGGATGCAGATAGTGAGTGAGGATCTTCTGTATACTGGTACACAGGAGATACGCCTGTGTACTGAAATAGCATAGAGGGCAAAATTATAACTTTGCCCTCATAAAGCAATTAATGTGAGGGAAAATTACAATTTTTCCCTCTGTGCTATTTCAGTACAAAGGAGAATCCCCTGTGTACCAGTACACAGAAGATCCTCACTCGAAGATAGTAACCACTGTGTTCTCAAAGCGGAGGTTTGAAAATATTCTGCTCTCTAAAAAACAAGCAGCTTTTAACTAAGTGTTATCAAACACACTTTTTGATTATAAAAGATTAGATAATAAGTAATCACTGTGTCCCCAAAGCTGAGGTTTGAAAATATTCTGCTCTCTAAAAAACAAGCAGCTTTTAACTAAGTGTTATCAAACACACTTTTTGATTTTAAAAGAAAAAAATTAGTTGGTAAAATCTATTTCTCAATAATTACTTTTTAACGTTTGAAAAATTACTTTTTAAAAGTGATATAAAACTATTAAAATTAGTAAAACTGATTTTTTTAAAGCACCTTTGTAACTCGGCTTACAATTTCAGGCACTGTTTCAAGGATCGGACCGATCCGGTCCATACTAGGATCGGCCAGGACTTTACGATTCTAAGCTACGATACAACTATTGTATCAAGTGGTTTTGGATCGGACTAGTCCAACCAATACCGATATGGATCGGTATAACCGATCCAAAGTTTTTTTTTTTTTAATTTATAAATAAAATGGTCTAACAAGTATTGACTTGGATCGGTCTGATACCGACGGTCCAAGAGTCGGTACTATTGCTCCGACGATCAGCATGGCTGTTCCGATGACCAGTCTAGCCGATCCATTTTTTTTAGCATGGGCAATCCAGCTTTCGTACCAGATTTGGATCGGCCGATACTGGCCAATATCGCCGATCCGATACGTGATCCCAAGAATTAAAACCTTGATCTAATGGTGTCGATTGTCATGATTCAGGTTTGAAGAATATTCATTGCAAATATGCCAAACTCCAAGGAGTTCGAGTTAATCTATCGAATAAAAAGTGTAACAATGTTACGTAATAACCCAGTTAAATACTGAAGAACGGCCCGAGTTGATTGACCCAACAGACCAGTTCGGTCCCGTACGTAATTACAGTTGCCATTGTTTCAGCACCACATGGAAGATAGTCACTGTAAAATGACAGTGGACCCGGTCCCACCTTGGAAACGTTCTAAGCCGATTTTAAGCAACGTAATTTGAGACTTGAGAGATCGATAATCTCTATTAGTTAAGAAAAATTATCAAAATCTCCTATTTTAATTAACTATTTGTTCTATTGACTAAATCAATTCACATTTGTAATATGCTTATTTTAAAATAGTTGTGATACGGTCCTCTATCGAATATAACAAAGTATAAATTAGATATTGTCTCCGCTATTTACTATTTTAAAAAAATAAAAATTTCTAAACTACCAATTAAACCTTTCTCTTCCTGTTATCTTCTCCCTATACGAACCTTTTCTTCTCCCTCTCTCTTTGCGGAAGCATATCCTCTATTTATAATTTTTATAAAATAAAAAATAAAATAAGTAGTCTACTATTTATAACCTGTGCACGTCCTTTGCGCATCTCTGATTCAGTCTCATTAGCTACGGAGTACGGACACAGACTCGTCTTTTTCTCATTTTGCCATCTTTAATTCTAAACTCTCTAATAAAGCAACTTCAATCACGAACCAGCGAGTGCCTTTCTGACCTTATCTTGCAAACCCCAATCTCTCTCTCTCTCTCTCTGATCTGGTTTTGATTTCTGTTGATTTTCTGCAGCCGAGCCGATTAGAAATGGTGATATTTAAGGTTTCCAGGGTAGAAACCACTCCGTTCGAAGGCCAGAAACCAGGAACTTCTGGTTTGAGGAAGAAGGTAATCCAAATCTTAAGGATCTCTGTTTGATCTCTTAGTCTTTGTACTAGATTTTGTATTTTGCTGTATCAGGTTGATTTGATGTTTGAGTTTCGTGTATTTTGATCATCGGTTATGAATTTGAACGATTCCGCTCCGTGTTTTGATCAATCTCTTTAGTAGGATGCTTGGTTATATTATTCTAGGCGATCTATCATCTTTGAATTTGGATCTGTGTATGTGACACTGTTAATCTGTTTGGTGTTTGATTGAAGAGGTAGCTGCATTTGGTTGGATGCTTATTTGGTTTCTGTTGATTTAGCAATTGTATATGCTTATTCTGAGTGTATCTCTGGAAGCTACTTTTGATTTCTCATGGTGTATTGGAATGTGATTTGAGTAATATGTGAATAATAAATTGATTTAATCAGATCCTATTAAAGACAATAGAGGATAAGTATAATTTGGATGAATTAGGTTGTGAATTGGTGTAAAGTAAGGTGAAAATAAGATGCGGTTAATTCAGCACTATTTGACTTGCTATTGTCTAATCAAAATTTTGAGTTTCCTTCTTACAGATCAAGAAGTGGATGGATTTTTTTTTTTTTGAAATAGAATTTTCCCCGACTCTTGAGAAGTGTTTTGTCACCATGGAATTTCTTTTCTTTCTTCATATTGAATTAAAGTACTATTTGTTTATGTACTTTATTATACGTCTTCATCATTATTATAAACTTCTGTGTGAATGAGCAGAGATTTTTGTTTTATGTCAACCTTACCTAATTAGCTATGGATCTCAATTCTGAATGGAGCCATGTTGCAGTTTGATTAATATGTTCTAGTTTAGCTCCTATCAGCATGATAGATGCTTCCCTTTTACATGGCATGGTACTACTAATATATGAAGCAGAGCTTTTTTTTTTTAAACCCAGGACCTCTTATTTTGTGAAATTAAATAAATAATAGATAATCAAAGGAAAGGAAATGCCTCACAGTGTTCTAAATTTCTCACATGCTACCGAAATTTCGCCGTTTCCATGGCCTCTGCCACCGAAATATGAAGGAAAGTCGTTGATTTTTTTTTTCCGCTGAAATTTCACCGACATGATGAAAGTTTGCGAGATTTACCAAATTTCGCCCTGTAAAAGTACATTTCGAGAGAAATGCCATCAAATTTCGGCGACACTTTCTATACTTTTCCATTTTCCTCCCTTGTTCAAGCCTAAACACCTATAAAATCCCATTTTTACAATTTTAACCTCATAAACGTATCCAAATCATGTGAAATTGATGTATGATACTGTCGTTGCTTTATTTTTTAGTACTATTTATTAAAAAATTTAGTTTGAAAAATTATTTAAAAATATAAAAAATAATATTCTATGAATAAAGAATGTAAACCTAATTAAAAATTTTAATAATAAGAATTTATATTAGCCTAAATATATGCAGTATGAATCCATTTTGTAATATTTTGAGTTATTTTCATGTTATTATCTCTTATTTAGACCTTTGTAAAATTTAACACAACAAATCAGCATAATTTTTCTATTTCTTCTATACTGTATATTTCCCCTATAATTTCTCTATATTTCCCATAATTTCGCTATATTTCCCCTATAATGTATATAGCCGTATACATGCATGTTTTGTTTTTATATGTTTTAAATTTTTGTTTTTTGCTGTCTTTTACTCTCATTTAAACCCCCTAGAAGTTTCAAGTAATTTTTTTCCCCCATTTTTTCCCCAAACTGGTGAATTTTCCCCCCATGTTGGCAAAAGTTTGTTGACATTTCGGTAGCTCCCCTGGCAAAATTGATGGCATAATCGAAATATAAAACCTTGATGCCTCAAAATTATTATATTTTTCTAGCAAAATATCTTACTTTACTATATTATATATGTGCTCATTCATCGGAATGTTGTTCAATGGTCCACATTTGATTTGGGCTAATGATAATACAGTATCATAATTCCTCACTAACAATCAATTTCCAACTCTTGAATAGTCAGAGAGAATAGTCGGTCACGAGTGAGTAATCAGATGGTTTAGTTAGCATGGCAATGGCTTTGTCGAGCAGAAATGGCACTACTACATCATTCGTTAAACAGTTTAATGAGCTTCTTGGAGAACTAATGCTCTTGAATAATGAATTCTGGTAGTGGTTTGAGTGTTTGATTTTGTTGTAAGAATCATTAGAATAAAAGGTGGCCTTTTTACAGGAATGCCGTACTTCAGATTGTGACAGTTATAAGTAGACGTCAATGCATCTTTCTATCTTTGCTTATGTTTTATTCTTAAGGCAGAGACAAGACAACATCATTTGCATATTTTTACAATTCTTTTTATGTATTTTATGTTGCCTGACAATCCCATGTCGTGGGAGATGTTCTTTTCAGGTTAAAGTGTTCATGCAACCTAATTACTTGCATAATTTCGTTCAATCAACATTCGATGCCCTTTCAGCCCCAAATGTCAAAGGTAAGCATCCTGTTCTTTCTGATTTGGTCTACTTGGGGAGGATTAATGGTGGCATATATAGGTTTTATCTTTTATTTAATATGTGGTTTATTTAAGTGGAATAGAACTAGATTCTGTAACTTAACTGGCGTTTCTGATGTATGTTCTACTTGTTTCATCAATAGAAGTTTTAAACAAATGCTGTTGTTTTTATGTCGAATATTTATGTTGACTTTTTATACCTGTCCTCCCTAAAGGGGTGCGATTAAATGTATATGTTACATTTTAAGGATGTCTACAAAGTTTTCTTTTTTCTTGTTTGGTAAGTGCTAAACGTTTTTGCATGACAAGAGACCTGCATCATCTATTTATAAAATCTGGCTTGCCATGGGATATACTTCTTCAATACTCTTGCATATGATCTGTAAATATTCTAAGTGAAAATACCTTTTAGACTTCTTAAGTTTTGGCTTTAGAAATTTATTTGAGTTATGACCTACAAAGATAGTGGAGTGGCACACCCTTAGTACAAATCTTTGGCACTTGTATTAATTGAATACTTTCAATTACAATCATGCCATTAACATTGATAGTGGTCCTTTTCCTGCCTTTCCAACAAAATTCCTTTCTCCAAAACAGAACATTTCCTATTATAACACTGTTTGATTTGGTAGGATGCGAAAATATAAACTGAATTAAGTGATTAGTATTAAGTGTCTTTGTTCCATTTATTAATAGGTGACATCATTGAAAGGTTTATCATTGTCACAGAACTGATTACACTCTCAATGATTGGTTAAATGAGACTAATATCACTTGCCATTATTCCTGGAATCAGTCCCTGTTGTTACTGCAAAATCTTTCTTCCAATAGATGTCAGTTTTAAGGAAGGTTGCTGAAAAGGAGCTCTTATTATATATTAATGTTTGGTTAATACTATCAGGACTTAGTTGAATTACTGTTATGCACTTTTGAGTGAGAAGGGGGGAACAACTTTTGAGTCTGTTGTGGATTATGATCTTGCATTAGTAAGCACATTTTTTTCGTTGAATGACCTTGCTTTTATCCTTCTTAGGAGGAATGAGTTAGAAGCTATAGAAATTGCAAAATCTTTCCAGCTGACAGTCTAGCTACACAGTATTGGTGATGGATGTCTGTCAATGGGTTGAATACAGATTGGGTCCACCTGGATCTGTATTCGAATACAATTTGAATTCGACGGAACCTTATTCGACCAAAAATCAGACCGGATCTTGAAAAGAAAAGTCATATTCGAATTCGACTGGTCTGTATTCGACCGAAATTCGATATTCGACTGAAATTCGATATTCAGCCTAATAATATACATCTGAATTCAAAATATGCAATTTGAATATTATTTCACTATTTTTAAGGAAAATAAATGAAAATAATTTTTTTTTAAGTTTATGAAATATAATTGAATATTGGATCGGATATGATTGAATTCATATTCGAATTCATTTCTGCTGTACATTCTCCTTTTTCTCTTGCAATAAACTCTTCATTATCGATCAAAAAATTCATATTCGAATTCAATTTTAATCAGATATGAATATTCAGATCCATATTCGCCCCATCCGATCAAGGGCTAACCATATTCGAGATTTTCGGGTCAAATTCGGATATAGATCCGACCCATTGACAGCCCTAGATGGATGTTTGCATTAAGAGGTTAAAGATAGAAAAGAATGATATTGCCTAGGTGCTTTTCTGAGGACCTAGACGATACTCACTTAGGCATGAGATTAGGTCAGGCGACTGCATAGCCTAATTAATTACATAATTTTGGAATTTCTTATCTTATTTAGTAAACTTATGACATAAAATAGTAACATATTGAGTTATTAGTAAGAAGTTATTATTTTTAATAAGTACCATTTTTTTCTAACTAATAACAATTAGTTTAATCATTTTTTCTACATGTAGAAGCCCATTAAGGCTTTATTCAATTAAAGAGGAAGGAGTAGGTGTCCAGCCAACCAGGCAAGGCCTCTCTCTCTCTCTCTCTCTCTCTCTCTCTCCATGGTCCAAATATCGATCACTACTGCATGGAGTTCTTGGCAATTTTTTATTTTTATTTTTACAGCCTTCTCCCTCTCTCGTCATAATTGACTATAACAATTGACTCTTTTTATTTCTTTTTTTTACAAGTACTTTTAACCTCCTCTCTCTTTATTTATCCACATCCGCAGTCTATTGTTGACTTTGTCCTTTTTTTTAATAAGCACCCGGACCTCTTCTTTCCTTTCGCTAATTCTTTTTCTCTCTTGTTATTTTTGTTATTATAATAATGGATTTTTTTTTAATTTTGTTGTTTAATGAGTTCTATTCATGTTTCTTTTTAATATGATGCGTTATGACTAACTAATATGTTTCTTTAACTTACTAAAATCACATGTGTAAAGGCATGTAAGAGACCTTCCTTGCTGTTGCATGATCTATTCATCAAATCAGCTTTTATATTTCCTTTTCCTGTTTTTTTTTTTTTTTTTCTATTTAAATTCATTTCATTTTGAGTTCCTAATGTTTAATATGTTGATGGTTTTCGCATTAGGCTATATTTGTAGGAAACATGTCACTTTGATCATTTATTAAGAAAATGTTGCATATTTTGTTGTTCACTTGTTGTAGAGTACTTAGGAATCATGTAAAACGAATTGCTCTCGAGCTTGTCACCTAGGCCAAATGCAGGTCTATCACCTAGCTTCGTGTAGGCTTTTTAACAACCTTGCTTGCAACACTTAGAGAGTGGGAGATAGCAGATCTAAATCAAGTTAGATGCATTAAGAGTCATGATCTGAGAGTCCTACTCTACAAGTAGCACAGCTTTGTCTGGGTTAGTAAATGCTTCCTAAATCCTACAACACTCCTCGTGTAACATTTGGGTGTTTGTTTTATCTTTGGAACATGCTTTGGACAAAAGTGTTTTTTCAAGAAGCTTGTTTTCTCAAAGCAGGGAGATATCTTTTAACGACCTTGCTTGCAATACTTAGAGAGTGGAAGATAGAAGATCTAAATCAAGTTAAATGCATTAAGAATCATGATTTGAGAGTCTTACTCTACAAGTAGTGTAAATTTGTCTGGGTTAGTAAGTGCTCCCTAAATCCGAAAGCACTCCTCGTGTAACATTTGGGTGTTTGGTAAAATCTTTGGAACGTGCTTTGGACAAAAGTGTTTCTTCAAGAAGCTTGTTTTCTCAAAGCAGGGGGAGATTTGCTTTTTGAAAGATGCATTTAGAGGAAGTAATTTATTATATATATGCACTTTTTTATTTCGATGAAATATATACATTATCCAAGTTTCTCTTCTAATTCTTGAATGACTCTTTTCAGAGAGCAAGTTACCTCGTATTTATCTAAATATGTATAATAATCATATTCTTACTAAAAAAACTGCACGAAGCACCATTTTTGTTCCCCATTAAATCCTCCTTTCAAAGGCTTTATATTTGCAACGCTTCATTACAAAGCACTTTGTCCTGTTGCAACACCAACCACACCTTTTGTAAAGGACGGAAAGATTAAAGAAAGTTCGGGAGAGTGTTCCCAAAAATTACTAAATGGAGAATTAATTTTTCCTTTTCTTTTTTTTTTTTTTTTTTATAATGGAATTTTTAGCAAACATGAGATGGTATTACAAGGGGCATCAAGCACTAATAAGGAATAGAAACCAAAGCAAATAAAAACACCAAAAATGAAAAGAAAGCTACCCTATAAAAAGAAATGAAAATCTCATTTTAAGCTAGATGATAGACTTGCCTATAGCCTAGGTGATTGCCTAAGCGATTAGGTTGTCGTCTAGGTGACAAGTTTTGGAGCAACTGGTTTTACATGATTCATAAGTACTCTACAATACGTTCAATAACATATGCAACATTTTCTTATAAACTAATGGGACATGTTTCCTACTAATATAGCCTAATGTGATGACCAAGAAATATATTAAACATGTAGAACTTAAAATGAGATAATCTCCAATTAAAATTCAGATGAAGGAATTATAGAAACCTAATTTGTTGAATTACTCATGCTGCAACTAGCAAGTAAGGTTTCTTGTATGTCCTTATGAGAATGCATGCGATTTTAGTACTTTCAAGTCAAACAAATCAATTAATCACAATGTATCATATTAAAAAGAAGCATGAATAGAACTAATTAAACAAAAAAAAATAATTTACAACATACAAAGTCCATTATCATAGCAAAATAACAATAGAAATTGAAATTAGGAAAAGAAAGATAGGAAGGTACTTAACAAAATAAATAAAAAATAAAGTCAACAATAGAATGCATAGAATTTGGGGTATGGACAAGAGAGATAAAGAGAAAGGTTAGGAAATACTATCAAAAATTAATTATATGTGCAAAAAATGATTAAATTAATTATAAATAGTTAATAATATGTTATAATTATATAATTAACTAATAATTTAATATGTACTACTTTATACCATAATCTAGAAGTTTAACAGATTTGCTACAACTCATGAGATGCAACCCTAGCATGTGCATTCTCCTCTAAAGTAACTCCCCATGTGGGAAGATAGTTGATCGTGTGGGTTGGGGATAGAAAAATCCAGCTGGCTTTTGAGTTGGGCATAAAAAATACTACCTTGAGATTTGCTTTTCGTAAGCCTATCTATAGTCTCCTTGGCCAATCTAGGGACATGGGAGAATTAGATGTTTCATTCACTAGCTAATGACAAGCCTCTCTAACCATATTAACTATCCATGAACACTCTTCAGGGTTGGATATTCTAGGTTGTATCAATTATTTCACACCATGAACTTGGGGGTGGGTGGGGGGTGAATGATGGAGCAAGGGTTGTGCAAATAACTCGGTTGTCAGAGAATCAGTTTGGATTTATGCCAAAGAGGTTTACCATTGATATTATCATTCTACTTAGATAATTATTAGAGAAGTTTAGAGAGAAGAAGAGAGACATTCATATGACTTCAACTAATCTAGAAAAAACATAAAGAGTACCTAGAGAAAGGACTACCAAGCAATATTATCAAGGATATAAATTAGGGACCATTAATTCGTGTTAGAGTAGTTAGCAGTGAGAATAACAAATTTCTGGTAACAATAGGCTAACTTTGTGTGAACGATGAGCCCTTATCTTCCCATGTTGATTACAGATAAATTGATGACTCCTAATAAAGAAGAGATGCCATGAATGTGTAAAATGGAGTCCTTGGGAGGTATCTATGAGAAGGTGCAAAGTGAAGGATCTCAAGGTGCTAGAGGATGGCCGAAATAGACTTGTATAGAATCAGTCAGAAATGATTTAAAGATACATAATCTGACTGAAGATATGGCTTCTGATGGATTGGGATGAACAGAATCCATACTGGCGAACCCAACTAGTATTGTTGTCTTAGAGTGATCTTTTTCATCTTAAGTTCCTAAACATTTCATGGTACTTGCTAGTTCAGGATTGAACCTCTACAACAATCTTCTGTATTTATTTACATCCAAATACCTCCAAAAATGCAATAAAAACTACCTACATATTAAAACTCATTACTTAGGGGGGGTTATCTTACATGCTGTCGGGTCTGTAAGCTATAAAAAAAGATGATATCTGTAAATTACATATTGTAATTAATTTGAACTAA
>JAUPMG010149420.1:0-11056 GCA_031762675.1 Pachysandra terminalis
CCTGTTGGGCAGGAGAGGTTCTGAGGACGTTCCTATTATGAATGCTTCAGTAGGTTGAGTGTATTTGCTAAAGAAACTAGCTTCTATATAAACATATAGTTTGGAAAAGTTTGCTCTGCTATGCTTGTTAAGCAAGCAGAATCTCAACCAGGGCTCTCAGAGGTACTTCTAATACTTTCTATCCATCTTTTGATTTTGCACATTTAAATGATGAACTAAGACCTGTCTAAACAAACTAAATTAAATTTCCAAATAAAGTTTTTACTAGATACATTCTTAGCTTGAAATGAAAATCCACAACTAATTTGAAAACCTATAGAAACTCGGAAACCTATTGGTTGGTAATTCTTTATCTTCACTTTTTGCATATATGTATGCCCTTGCAAATGTAATTTGTTTGCTGTTTGACATACTTGGGAATTTTATGCTGAAGTGACATTTTTTTACAAGGATGCATATATGTATGTATATATAAATACTAAAACATAAATGGCATGTGTGGTTGTCTGTATGCTATAGAATGTCTCTTAAAGTTTTAATTTACAAGATAATATTTTCTACAAATATATGTATAGGCTAGCATGCTATACATGAACATCTCAAGATGCTCTATAGTATGTTTCTTGGAAGTTTATTGAAAAATTAGGAAATACTGTTGGAAATGCTATAAAGCAGTTGAGTTTTTGTTCAATTGTTGTTGCATTCACTATCTTTATTTTTCTAAAATAATTTTTGTTTCTCTAGGTGGACACTTGGTTCTTGGGGGGTATCTTTGCAAGGATTGTTGAACTTCTTTTTGAGGATATTTTCGAAATAATTCAACTGGATCCAGATGGTAAAAAGTTTGATAAAGGTGATTGTGCATGTTTTTGACCTTCCACCAGTTTATTGTTTTTGATCTTGTTTCTTAATGGTGAGTGGATAGACATCAACATTAAGATTGCCTTATCCCAAATAGCTTGGGTTGGAAACACAAATCCCCTAAGAACTATCCTAATTGGCTAATATCTATGCATAAGTATCCCATCCAAAAGAAAAATCTGAAAAATTAGCCCCAAAACTCTGGTAAAATTGATGTCCAATAAAGTAGAATGGCTTCCGCTATCCTTGTGTTATTAGTCCTATTCTCTACCCTCCTTCAAAGGTGCAATTATTTTGTCTCTCCAAATAACTTAACAAATCACCAATGAGCACATAATGCCCAAAATAACATATTTACTATGATTCCTATTCTAACCCCAACCCAACAGAATTGAATAAAGTCTTTGGCATAACCCAATATTTTTGTAGTTTCTTCAAGAAACAGAAACAGAAATAAGAGAACTTACAATGGACGAGCCAATACGCAAATGATTCCTTCTCCTTTTCACAAGTCACACACCTATTTGGCAAGGCCCAATTTCTAGGGATGAGGTGATCCACTGCCAATGTCTTGTGTAGGGTTGCGACCCATAAAACAGGCTACTTGGATGGAATGGCTGCCATCCAAATAAATTTCCAAATCGGAACTCCTGACCCCTTTGACACAATTGAAGCAAAGGATTTGCTGAAAAAATACCATCTCCTTCCTTTATCCACTTTCTTTTACTAGGTCCCCATTCACAGATGTTGATTTTTTTTTTCGATCAGTAAAGATAGTGTATTTATTAGAGTAAGTAAGAAGAATTACATCATGTGTGGCTGTTCAAATATACACCAGAAGTGTACAAAAGCCCCCCAAAAAACCCAAGGGAAATACTTAGTCTATAGTCCAAATCGAGTGGTTCCCATAAGCAAAGGTAATGCCCTTCATATCAAGATGACAAGATGTCCAAAAAAACATAATAGAGAAAGCCTTTCCCACAACAACCCTAGGCGAGCATTCCTTTCCAGCAAAGATCCTAGCATTGTGCTCCTTCCATAGCGTCCACAAAATAGCACCCGGAATCCAGTTCCACATAAAATTCCTCCTAGAATTCTTCTTTCTGACCCACGCTAGAATCAGCTCTCTAACGCTCCAAAGATGGACCCAATCAATGTCCACCTTGGCTAGGACAGCATCCTAACATCTAACCGCAACCTCACAGTAGATAAAAAGGTGGTTGATAGACTCCTCCTCCTCCCTCAAGCACAAGCAGCATCTGTTCGCCAAAGCCCAACCTCTTGACTTCAAATGGTCAATAGTGAGAACCTTATTTTGGAAACCAGCCACAAGAAGAGGGCCACTTTGGAAGGTAAATCCAATTTCCAAATGAAGTCTGCATGGTCCAACTTTGAGCAACCAAGTGATTAAAGAAGTAACTAACAGAGAAGGCACCCGACTTCTCCCAACTCCACCTCCTCACATCCGCCCAACCTTACCGATTGCAGAATAGAAAGCAACTCCCTCATCTGACCAATCTCCCAATCAAACAGATTTCTCCTAAGTCCCAAGTCCGAACTGATCTCATCCCTATCCCTTTGGATAACATCCACCACCTTAGCCTCTTTATTAACAGCCAAAGAAAAATTAGAGGGAACTCAATCCTCAACGGTTTCTCAATATACCAAGAGTTCTCCTAAAATGTTACTCTCATACCGTCTCCCACTTGAAAGGCAATGTTGCCCCGAAAGGTCCTATTCACACTCTGAATGGCCTTCCAAAACCCTACACCATAAGAAGAGTAACCCCCCCATTTAGATTAATATTTTCCTTTCCAAGAAGATAGCTTTTTTCCATACTTTCCAAAACCGGCTCCCAAATAGATTTCACTTTGAATTTTGCTCCAATCGGAATACCAAGGTAGACAGTAGGAAGTAAATCCGCATCACAACCTAACACACCACAAAGCTCCTCGATGTCCCCAACCTCCCTAACTCCAAAAATCTTACTCTTAGGAAGATTAATCCCCAAACCAGATACTGCCTCAAAAAAAAAAAAATCAAAATACATTTCAAGAAGTAAAGCTGGGTCTGGGAGTGGCCACAGAAGATGAGTGTGTCATCAGCAAACAAGAGATGGGAGATGATCGGACTCTCCCTCCCAGTAGTAAATCCCTCCAAGAATCCAGAATCAAAACCCCTCTGGAGAAGCCTACTAAGTTCCTCTGTCACAATAATAAAGAGGAAAGGCGAGAGGGGATCGCCTTGCCTTGGATCTCTCGAAGATCTATAGAAACTAGAGGCTCTGCCATACAAAAGCACAGAAAAAGAAGCAGAAGAAATGCAGGTCTTAATCCAGAAAATCCACTTCTTTCCAATCCCCATCCTCTCCATCAAGTAAAAGAGAAAGCCCAACTCCACATGGTCATAGGCCTTCTCGATATCCAGCTTCACAAGAAGACCATTCACCCCCTCCCTGATCCTCGAGTCGATACATTCATTGGCAATGAGCACTCCATCAAGAATCTGTCTACCACTCACAAAGGCACACTGAGAAGGAGATCCCACCTTATGAATCACCTTTCTAATCCGTTCGGCTAAATTCTTAGAGATAATCTTATAAAAACTGCTCACAAGACTAATGGGACGAAACTCTTTAAGACTGGTGGCCCCATCCACCTTAGGGATCAAGGAGATGAAGGTGGCATTAGCACATTTTGCTAAGCTGTTATGAACAAAATCATGAACATCCTTCAGAAGTTCGAATTTAATGACATCCCAAAATTTCTTGTAGAAGGCAAGAGTGAAACCATCAGGACCTGGAGCCTTGTCACTACTAAGAGCATCAATAGCCTCTTCACTTCCGCTTCCCCAACCTCCCTTTCCAACCAAAGACTATCAATTCCCGATAGGGAGTCAAAAGCTGGCCCGTCCAATTTTAGTCTAAACCCCCCTTTGCTTTTATAAAAATTCACATAGAACTCTTCCACTGCTTTCTTGATACCCTCCTCCTCTTCCACGACCTCCTCACCCACCCGCAAGCGTTGAATGGAATTGATACGGTTCTGAGAAACGGCCATCTTGTGAAAAAATTTCGTATTATTGTCCCGCTCTTTAAGCCACGCAACTCTAGATTTCTGCCTCCAACTTATCTCTTCAAGCTTAGCCACCTTCTTGAAATCAACCTTCAAAGCTTCCCTCTCCGCCCATTCAGCCGTGGCTAAGGCGCCACTGTTCTCCAACTCATCCAACAATTTAATGTGAGCAAGAATATCCTCCAATCTTTTGTCCACCATGCCAAAACACTCCTTACTTCAGACCTTAATGATCTCCTTCAAAGCTATCAGTTTTCTGCAGAAAACAAAACTAGGCCTACCAGAAAAAGTAAGGCCATCCCACCACGGACCCATACTCGAGCAGAAATCCTTCCCTACCAGAAAAAGGGAGTGGCCTTTGGTTACTCTTTTCAATATTGATGCCTGAAGATAGAGTATGCACATCTGCACGTACATTGGTGATGTATTCCCACTCTATTCTCCTTTGGGAATGTGAGCATCCTACTTCTGTATTTTTCAAGAACAGAGTTACCTTAAAGCACAATCCACTATTATTGCTTCAGTATTCGGCCATTAACAATTGTTCCCCTATTGGTCTGATCCCAATACCCCCAAAAATAGTGTTTGGAGGAGAAACTACCTCTCCTTGGGTGGTAGGATTACCCTTATCAAGGCTTCGCTTAGCAACCCACCCACCTATTACATGTCTCTCTTCAAAATTTCTACAAAAGTGAGTGTTAAGATTGAAAAAATGCAAAGACACTTCTTATGGGATGATGTTGGGGGAGGTGGGGAAGGTAAAAAGAGAGACCATTTAGTGAAGTGGTCAGAAGTTTGTAAGTCAAAGGAGGATAACGGGTCTTTCTCTGGACAACATTCAAACCGGAAACAAAGCTCTTCTCGGAAAATGGCTCTGGAGATTCAATAATGAGAGAGATTCATTGTAGAGATTCGTTATTGTCAACAAATACGGAACTCATGAAAATGAGTGGGACATCAATCATGAAGCTTCTATTCGATCGGCTAGTCCTTGGAAAGCTATTTCTGATATATTTCATATTTTCCAAAAATGTGTGAGATTTTCGGTTGGGTCAGGGTCGTCTATTCGTTTTTGGTTGGATCTCTGGTGGGGGGATTCCATTCTAGCGTCTAAATTCCCAAGGATCTTTCGTCTCTCCACTTGCAAAAAGTTTCTAGTTTCTGATGTGCTTAGCTGGTCAGGTTTGGGTCTTTCTTGGAATCTTCCTCTCATTCGAGATCCTAGGCTGACGGATATTAATGAATTGGCTTCTTTGTTTGAACTCTTAAAAAATGTTATTGATGCGAATACCCAAGACTCGAGAATTTGGTGTCCGGATCCAAGTGGTCGTTTCTCTATTAAGTCCTTTTGTTCTGTTCTTCGTCCAGATCAGGTGTCAAATCCTCCCATTTTTTCTACCTCCTCACGTTGGAAAGCCAAGATTCCTCTCAAAGTTAGAGCCTTTACGTGGTTGACTATCCGATACGGATAAACACTGCGGATATGTTGCAAAGAAGGAGACCATATATGTGCTTGCCCCCCCAGGTGTGCCCAATGTGTCTTGGTTCCGGGGAATCTGTGGATCATTTGTTTTTGGGATGTTGTTAGGCTAGCCAAATATGGGAGTACTTCCTTAGATCAGTAGGGATTGATTGGGTGAGGCCATGTTCTGTTCTTTTGTTGTTCTCTCAATGGAGATTTCCAACACTTGGCAAGAGGGGTCAGATCATATATGAACTGGTTTTTTTTGCTACTCTTTGGGGGATTTGGAAGGAAAGAAACAACAGAATTTTTTAGGACAAGAAAGCTAGCTTGGGGGTTTTGATAGATTCTATTCAAAGTTTGATGTCTTTTTGGGTAAGCATCTTACCAGAATTTAAGGACGTGCCCAGGTCAGATATTTTGCGATGTTGGGAGACTGTGATCCACATGTAGATGGTTAGCGGTTTTGGGAGTTGGTGGTTGCCATATTTTCGGTTTTGTGTTCGAGTTGTGGTGTATTGTAGTTTTTTGCTTTGTATTTCCCCATCCTGAGAAACCCTGTACTATCCTTCCTCTCTCTTTTAATAAAATCTTTTCATTATTCATCAAAAAAAAAACCCCCAAAAATCATTTGCTTTGTATTTCTCCATGAGTTAATGTTAATTTTTGGACAAACCTATCACTAGAATTCCTTAGTTGGTTGACTTCACTTAGCAAGGTAAGATTTTCAGATTTTACTTTTTCAAGTTCATTTCTATACCTAGTAAGACTATTATTAGCCATTAACAATTCATTTTTCAGGTTTTGAGTTTCAATGACTAAGGTTTGTTTGTCAGTTGACAATATTTTCAAGTTGTCCACTAACTTGGAATTTCAGAGTTTAGATGATTCCCTTTTAGTAGCTAGTCTCACCTTGTAGAGTGAATCCAATGCATCCTGAAGGTCTTCTTTAGGTTCAGACTCATCTTCGACTGAGGGTATGGGAACCGAATCCTCAGGAAGAGAGATGGCAGTCCTATCCTGGTAAGGTTTCCCCCTTCATCTGAATCGGAGGAGTTTTCAGACTCCGAATCAGATGATTCATCCCATGTAGTTGCAGCCATTGCCCTTCTCTTGGTCTTACTTTTAGTAGGGCAGTTTGGTGCAATGTGGCCATAACCATGATAGTTATAGCATTGGGGTTCCTTTGATTTCTCTTTACTGTTTGACTTGGAGAAGTTCTTGTCAGTGGATCTACCCTTTTTGTTTACACTTTCTCTCCTTCTGTTGAAGTCCTTTAGAAAATTTTGGGCCAATAAGGCAACATTTTCATCTTCTTTGCTCACAAAGTCCTCATCTGACTTTTCTTTGTCTTTGGAGCTAGAAGATTTTAATGTCACAGATTTCTTTCTGGGAGAGGAGTCAAAAGTGTAATTCGAAGGTCTGTAGGGACCCTACAAGCTCTTTGACCTTCATTTGGTCGATGTCCATACACTTCTTGATTGACGTGACCTTAGAGGTGAACCTATCCGGGAGAGATCTTAATATTTTCCTACAGATTTTAGCCTGCGGAATCGGCTCACCAAGCCCCACATGGAAGTAGCTATGTCATTCAATTTGGCATAGAATTCCATAAACGTCTCACTTTTTTCCATTCTTATGTTTTCAAACTTGGTAGCTTAGACCTCTTAACTAGTGTGGTTCCTTCATGGGTCATTTCCAGAATATCCCATGCTTGTTTTGCATTAACACAAGTGCAAATTCTTCTAAACTCGTCAGAAGAAGCTGCACAAGTGATAGCATGTAGAGCCTTAGCATTAGCTACGCTCTTCTTTTTGTCACTGTCCACATGTCAGAGTCAAGGGTCTCGATGTGTTTCACCCCATCTTTATCCATTTCAATCGTGGGAGGAGTCCACAGTCTACTTATATCAAGTAGAACCGAGTCATCTAGAGACCTCGAAAAGGTTTTCATTTTTGCTTTCCAATGGGCGTAATTCGACCGATCAAAGAAAGGAGGCCTAAAGACAGATTAGCTCTCGAATTTAGACATCTCAAGGATCTTTTACTCAAGGTGGTTAAACCTTATATTAGAGCACGAATCTTTGATACCAATTGAAATCACTCTTTGAGATATGCCTAGAAGGGGGTGAATAGGTTTTAATTATTTATGCGGAATTAATGGACGATTAAAACCTTGATATGTACCTTTGAACTAATGTGTTTAACTATGTAAAATTCACAAGCTACTCATGCATTCAATCTATTTAATTTTATTCATTCAAACATATGCAAGTATAAAGCAATTAGAAAGAGACAATGAACATGAGGATTTATAGTGGTTCGGCACGCCGGCCTACGTCCACTCCCAAGGGCACCTCTCTAGGTCTTTTGGTATTCACTAGGGATGGTTTTCCAATTGGCTAACCACCAACCAATCAACTTGAGATTTTGTACATAGGTGCACCTCTAACCTTTACACTTGGGGTTTTTCTACAACGACTTACCTCTAACCGGAGATTTTTTTTAGGTGGTTCGATTTCCTCAATCTACGTCCATTGTACTAGTTTTTATAAAAATAAAAACAAATTAGAACATGCCTCTTGATGCAAGTTCTGTTGGGGGCGCTTGAATCCCTTCCTTTAAGCTTCGATGCCTTGGTTGTGCTCCTTTGATGATGAATGCTCCAATGGGTGCTCTCAGAGGGTCAAGGGCTTACCAACCCTAGGACGTGTGTGTGTGTATACCTATATGGCTCCTACAATCCTAGGTTGGGTATTTTTAACTCAAACTCCTGTTGAATGTGAGCAATGGAATGCTCTTGCCAATCCAATGAAGGGGAATGAGAGAGTTAGAGGGGTTTTTGGAGGTATGGAATGTGGGAAGAAGCACTCACGAGTCCCTCTCAAAATCTTAGCCAAAAACCTTACTTTGTTGGATTGAATGATGTTCCATTTATAAGAAAATCCCCCCACAGCTATATCTTCGGTCGACCCAAGCATCCGCTCCCGAGATCCCAACGGCTCTTTTGGAAAATCCTAATTGCTATAAATTTTCCAAAATCGCGTTGTTCGGTCGACCGAATCAATTGGTCGACCTAGACCTGGGTTTACCCAAAAGGCTCATTGTGTTAGCCGAAGGTAAAATTCGGTTGACCCTAGGGCAGCTCAGTCGATTGAAGCATTGCTTCGGTCGACCGGGTCACCACAGGGCCCGAGGGTCTAGATTCTGGTCTTCTGCAACCAAAGGCCTGCTCGGTTGGTATCGACCAACCGAGCGGCTGATCGGTTGACCAAACCATTGGTTCTGTCCCCCGAGGCCTGGGAAAACTTAGGTTTAACTATTTTGAAGTTTTCAGCCAAAGGCCTGGCTCGGTTAGTATTGACTAATCGAGGGCAATCTTCGGTCGACCGAAACATGAGTTCGGTGGACCGAGAATTGCTGAATGCCCCTTATACAAAGGGTATTCAAGCTCCTTCGAAACCACATGCAATTTAACAATTTGGGTGGGGTTTCTAAGGGCTGTCTAGTGTATTCTAAAGTTCCATATACCTGGGCTAGGGGGCCATCCAAAGGATCTTACTTTGATGAAGCTTGGGCCTTCTTTGAGTCAGCAAATGTCTTGATCTTCCTAGAGAAGCATAGTCTGACACTTACAAGGACTTAGTCACAACTTGAAAAACAGAAGAGGGCGTGGATTTGCCTATGACATTAACAGATATTCATGGGGAGCACTCCTGTGAAGTTAAAGCAGAAGATAGAGTTAATCAATTTCAAAATTGTCAGCAGTGGACAGCTGGCAGGAGTTGATGGGAAGGGGAAATTGCAAGCCCGACCAAATTTAGCTATAGAAATGATTTTTGGATTAGAGGATGCCTTGGGAACATCTCATTTTCTTCTATTTTAAACGGGTCACTGGATGGATTGGGGTGGCTAGTATCATTCATGACAAGTCTCATCAACTAGGAGTTGATTCTATACTGAAAACTTGAGTGTTTACAAAGTTCTTTGAGGAAATGTACTTCAAATTTGCTCATGATGCAACATCTTCATAATTTTGATATCTTTCTGGAGGAACCATCCGCCATATCGATTTCTTGATCTATTGAATTAGTTGTTGCAGCATCTTAAGACTGCTATGTTGGTGCAAATTATCAGTGAGCCTAGAAGTGCTCTAGATGAAGGGAAAGCAAGTCTCTTCTCCCTTATCATGACCCCATGAAATGTTTCTTTTAGATATCTAGGACACTTCAAGCATCAGCTAGACCACACATATCCGTATATGCAGTGTAGATGGCCTAGAGGTCCAGATCACACTGGTGGTATTTACTAGATCAAACTACTTGGTTGATGTTACGTTCGGAAGAATCTAATCTGTTACAGATTTAGTGGCTAGAGAAATATATGATGAGTAATTTAGAATAGTTGTTATATAGTACAGTTGTGCAATCATTCAATGTAGAAATACTTTTGGTGGGCCCAACAATAATTTATCCTACCATTGTTGGAGTCCCCTCCTAGAGTGCCAGACATTTGAAAGTCTCTCCTTCTTTATTGTACTTAATTACTTCAGTTATCTTTTTGATATTTCTTCTCTATTGTTCCATAATTCAGTCATTTTTCCTGCAATATTTTCTATACTTTCGTGATGTTTCAGATTTTTTTCCCCAAAATTTCTGATATTTCCACCGAATCTTCTATTTCCTTATTTTAGTCCTTGTTCTTTAGTTTATTCTTTTTGCAGATGATATGGTACTTATTGATCAAGCTAGGGATGAAGTGAATGCAAAACTAGAATTGTTTGTATCACTTCAAATCTGGGGTTTTAAATGTCAGCTAAGATGGAATATATGGAAAGAAACTTCAGTTAAAAAAAAATGAAAAACTGGATACAGATGAGAAGGATAGAATTTAGGAAATCTTCTTGGCTCGATTATTGAATTGGCATGGTGGCTAAATTGAACATGTGCTTCTAAATTGTTTTGATTGCTACATTCTGATCGAACTGAAATAAATTTAAATGAGTATTTTAAGATAGGCTGTGGACTAGAGTGTTGGACAATTAAGAAATGATGTACTTCTTGGATGTGTCTAACCAAGGTGTTTTGGAGACTTGAGTGATGGTGGTTTGGGTATGTTGAAGAAGGCCAATTGCATCACGAATTTGGAGATGTAAGTTTTACAATTTTCTTAAAGCGAGAGAAGTAATGGGTTTTTGTAGGCTGTAATGGTGGAATAGAATGTGTTATAAACCCCAACTAGCTTGGATAAGCTAGTGTTGACTGTTTGTTTATAATTTCTGCCGTGTGGCATTTTCCTTGTGCCTTTGGAAATTCTAATGCCTTGTTTGCCTTTAAGACATTGATCAGCTTTTACATTATCAGAAAAGTAAATGGATAAGTCAAAATATGGTGAACGGTTAAAAAGATACATCTATTAACTTGATGCTTATGATCATTGTGCTGACATTTGCCATGGGGATTTTTCTGCAGGTTGTGACAATACGTTTGTTAAGCAATATTTTGTTTCTTATGTTCAGTTATTTTACAATTTTTATATTATTGAGATTCAAATACTAACTGTACTTTAAAAATTAACTCCTTCTCAGGGAGGGAGAAAGTCTCTTGCAGATAAATTCGAATATGTTATGCATGGAAAGCTATATAAGATCTCTGAGGAAG
>JAUPMG010149431.1:0-11056 GCA_031762675.1 Pachysandra terminalis
TATATATATATATATATATATATATTTATATATAGATAGATAGATAGATAGAGAGAGAGAGAGAGAGAGTGGCAAGATTTGAGGATACTCTTATCTTCGCCAAGTTCCCATAATGTATCAACGAGAAAAGTGAGGATTTAATCTCTTTTCTCGCTCTTATCTTCCCCAAGTTGCCATAATGTATCAACGAGAAAAGTGGGGATTTATTCTCTTTTCTCGTTTTATTGGGAGGGAGGCATAAGAAAAAGTGAATAATGAAAAGACTTGATGAGACATTGCATTGATTTGGCATAGCGAGGCTTCCTCTTATCTTTCCCAATTTTGCCCAATGTGTCAATGAGAAAAATGGGGAGTTAGTTCTCTTTTGTTGGGGAGGGTGGGAGGTGGAAAATCCCGAAATTGGAATCCAGGCTCCCAACTCAAACCTCCATAAGAAAAAAAAAATGATGAAAAGACTTTAGGAGACATTGCATAAATCAGAGAGGGAGGGAGGGAGGTATAAGAAGAAAAAAATTAATAATGAAAAGACTTGAGGAGACATTGCACAGATTTGGCATGTCCAAGCTTCCTCTTATGTATCAGTGAGAAACAAATGGGGAATTAATCCTCTTTTCTTGTCTCCCAACTCATACCTCCATAAGGGGGAAAAAAGTCGATGAAAAGAAGACATTGCATAGATCTAGCATATCCAAGCTTCCTATTATGTTCCCAAGATTCCACATTTTATCGATGAGTAATAGTGGGGAATTAATTATCTTTTCTTGTTCTTATTGTGAGCAAGGGAGGGAGGGAAGCCAATTTTGCCTCAAAGCGTTATCTAATCGTTATTACAGTCCCCCTGATGGCCTAGGCTCCCAACTCAGACCTTCATAAGAAAGAAAAAAAATAATAACAATTTTAGGCGATGTTGCACAGATCTGTCATATCCAGGCTTCCTCTTATCTTCCCTAAGTTCTCACAATGTGTCAATGAGAAATATGGGGAATTAATCCTTTTTCCTCGTTTTTATTGTGAACATCATTCAGTCAATGATTAGCAGTACGCATTACCAATATGTAACACTATCAGTAATATATCTATATTTCATCAGAAAGTCGATGACAAATGGTCGGTTTCCTTTGAAAATGGACGAATTCCTTAAATATTGAAACATAGGTATTTTGTTCCCTTATGAAATCAATAGTTATTGCGTGATACGTATTAATTCCGTCCAAATCTGTGAACTGTGATTATAGGTATATTTTTCAGAAAAGGGTATTTTATCATTGATTGGGTGGCACCCCTTCATGTTTACCCCATGAGCACAGATAGATGGATGGGTAGTACGAATTTTGGGCAGTGTTGTCTTTTGAAAATGCTCAATTATTTTATCGCGTATTGTTTGTGGGTCTAAGCAGCTTGGCACTTGATTTTACAGGCATTAAATACAATAAAGAAAGCTGGATCAAGCATTCTAAAAGATGATGTAAAAAGATTGGAGAAAGAAGTAAGCAACCACTGAGGAAAGACTTGAGAAAGGAATTCCTTTTTGCGACTAAATGTTCTGACACTAGTTTCTTTTTTCAGGTTGATGAAATAGCAAAGAAATTTGTCAAGTCAGCAGAGGATATGTGCAGATTGAAGCGGAAGGATATTACTGTGGGTTGAGAAGTTATATCTCTGTACGTTCAATCTCCACCACCACCCAGTTATATTTGTTCTGCTGCATACCTGTGTGTTGAGAAGATTTCAAGCTGAAGTGCATTAATTGGGATTTAGGAGCTTGATCGGTTTTCGTTGAATTTTGTTGAAAACTCTTGAGGGGTTTGATCATGTAAGATGGAGTTATGTTTACGAAGAGAGCATTATTTAACGTCACGGCAAAGGGTGCATTCCATCTGCAGTTTGATGACAGTTTTGAAAATAGATCTATAAATTAAGCTTCTAAGTACATCTTTATATGGAGTATGTTTTCATGCATGGATACTTGTGGCATGGGAGGGTTTAGACTTTTGTGCTTGTTATTTCATGGAATTTTTTAAAGATGTTTTCTGGAAAGCTAATCTAGTCACATTCCGTTCAAAAGAACAAAATCTGAACCTTGAACTTATAAAATGTTGGGCATTTACTTATTTTCTTTATTTGCTGGTCATCAAATAAAACAAGGATCGTATAATAGGAACCTGGTGACTGATATTGTTTCCCAATTTTTCGTCTTAGAACACTGCGTAAATTTCTACGTCTTTTCCTCTGCAAGAACATTTTACAATTACTTTGATCGAAACCTATACAATGTGAAAGGAAAAATGAAACATAAAGTGCTTTGAGGCGAAGTATTTCTCCAAACTTGTACAGATCACATTACTGCACAGGACATCTGCAGCTCCCTGCTGTCCTCGTGTCTTTCCCATGTTGTGCTTCATCAGAGCAAGCACGTCTAGTATGGGACTCTCATGCATCATTTTTAACATCACTATTTTTACTTGCAAGTGAGAGGTTAGCCTCACATCTTGTCTTAGTCTTAAATCTAACACCACATGAGAACGAAGACTTGCAATGATCCATAACCTCCCCTTGTGGCTTCGGTCAATAGAGGAACTGTCGCACATAGTATAAAACCCTCGAGCATTATCCTCAAGCGCAAGTTTGAATGTTTACATGTGGTCATGGTTCTGGTTTAGTTCAAATTGGGATGCTTGTATTCCATCGTCTTAGCTTCGTCTTCCCTGGAATAGACAAGCAGTAAGAGAGCTTGTGCTTGGTCTCCTAGGAAAGTAACCATAACGGCCTTGAACCCATATTATCATACCTGCTTATAAATTGTTTCAGATACTGCTTGGTGGGTTAGGGGTGGTTGTAGGTAAACGAAGAAAATGGAAAAGAAGCATTAAGGTGGCGTTTGGTCCGGCTTGTGCTTATGGATCAGCACTTATTGGATAAGTGGCTCAATGGGAGCACTTATCCACAGCAACAATAAGTGCTTACTTGAAGCAAATTGTTTTTGGTAAAAGCATTTATTTAAGTGCTTAAGAAAGTTTAGGGGTAAAATAGGTATTATAAAAAATATTATAAAAGTTTAAAAATAACATTTATTTAAGTACTTATGAAAGTTTAGGGGTAAAATAGGTATTTTAAAATATTACTGAAGTTATGAAATAGCTTAACACATAAGAGCTTGGGAGAAGCTGTTCTCAACAACTTCTCCTTATGGTAGCCTTCCTCTACTGCTTATGGATACACACTTACCCATAAGCCCAACCAAACACGTTTTTTAAATTTAATAAGTATTTATATAAGCTATAAGCTACAATAAGTGCTTATAGAAGCAATGCCAAATGCCACCTAAGTGTTGAGATCCATGGAAGTGATGGCCTTAATGATCTCTCTTTTTCTTTAAATTCTTTATCTACTAATGAGTCAAGATCTTTCTATCTAGATGAGCTAGAGAAGAAATTACCAAGCTTGATGTATGTCTAACATGAGAAAATGGATCAGGTTAAGCAATAGGAGAAAAGGAAAAGAGAAAATTTTCCATTCTTGGTCTCTTAAGAAATGCTAGTGTCAAAAGACTCAACCTCAGGCGATCAGATGGCCATGAGACTAATGTTTTGTGAAAGCTGAATTTTTCAAGCCAGCACTGGTCTCAAAGATGTTTATGGCCTGGCCTGTTTGTTTAGCTTCCTACAAATGGAAGGGTTTTGTGAAAAAGGGCTTTGAATTAAAAGAGATTGGTTAAAAAATTTGTTTAGGGAGAAGATTTATATAAAAAGATGCTCTTGTAGGTAATTTTATGTTATATGGATATTTTTGGCCTTTTAAAGAACGTATAAGAGAAACAAAGGAGTAATTTTGTCATTTTAAAAGTTTCGCTTAGTTTAAATCATTTGTTAACTACTTCCTGCAAAAGCAATTTTTAGAAGCCTTTCTACCCTTTTATCAAAATGAGCTTTTTGAAAAAGCGCTTCAATCAAAAGTAACTTTCAAAAGTGCTACTAGATACCCAAGTGAAGCCCTTTGGGTTTATAAGGACTTACTGGCCCTTGGAAAGCTGTGCCAAATGGGGCCTAAAGTTTGTACCGACACAAGCACTCGTCTGCTCATTTTTTATTACTTTTTTCGGTAAGTGATCATTACTTTAAATCTTTGAAGAAAGTGAAAAGGAAAATGATCGAAATCTCATAGTTTTAAGGAAGTTTTTGCTCATACATTCTGTAGTATACGAAAATATTAGCCAAATGTTACCGTCTTGTGACAGAGGACTTTCTCAGTTGGCGGAGGTCTGTTCTAGCTTAACCAAAGGTCTCGAATTCGAACCTTGGGAATGCAGCTGCGCTATGTGGGAGAGCTTTGTTGCCTTCGTGGTCCTTCCCGGCTCGAATCCGGATTTAGTCGGAGCCATGTGATTTCCGAACACCTGGTGGTTTAAACCAAAAAAAAGACGAGGACTTTCTCTGTATTTGTATACAAACCAACCAAATGTGGGTTTTGTTTTTTTTTTAAAACCGTAAAATATCCATTAAAGACTCTCTCTCTCTCTCTCTCTTTTTTGGTGAGAGCAAAGACTCTCTCACTCTCTCTCATGAACCCTCCATTCTTCACTTCACAGCAACCCTCTCTCTCAGAACAATGTACCCTCTTTCTCTCCCTATTCTTAATTCTTCACAACCCTCTCTCTCTCTCTCTGTAATGAACCGCCTTCAATACCTCTCCGTCGCTTCTTCATTTTTCACAGCAAACTCTCCAACGAATTTAGTTGAAGAAGCTCTCTCGGTTTCATCACCTCTCTTTTGTAAGATCTCTATTTCCTTACTTTTAAGGTTTTCAAGTACTGATTGAATGAATGTGTTTTATCTTCGTCCTTTTTTTTTTTCCCTAAATTCTTTTTAGCTGAATAATTATAGGTAGCCAATTAAATTGTTCCCATATGCATTAATTGGGTAAAATTATGAACAATATAATGGCGCCTGTATCGATACTCGCCTATTGGATGAACCCTAAATTTTTATTGTGCAGTTACTGAGCTTGGGTAGCATTCAGGTGATCAAAATGATGATCCGCGCTAGTGTCACATCCATAAGAAACCAACTTTTCTTTTTGGAATTGAGACCCGACTAGTGTAGCCACCCACAATTGGTTTTCTCGCTAAACATGGAATCATCCTTACTTTTTATCTCAAGAATAAACTTTGCTGCTCATGTTGTTTAAGAAAAGGGAATCTCATAAACATGCCTGAAACAAATTTTTAATAAAGAAAATAGGATCACAACCTATGTCACAACCAAAGTATTCCAAAAAATCCCATTGGTTCATCCACTATATGAAATTTTATATCACTTCAATTGGCATTAACAACCAAAATCCTAATTTCATTCCTAAAAAAATTGAAATTTTTTCTAAGGTTTAAAACATAGAAAATACAAAATGCTAATTTCATTCCTTCATCACTCAAGACTCGATCACAAAATCTCAATTTTATTTTATATTGCACTATTAAAGCAAACAACAAAAATAAAAGAAATTTATGTTTCTTAGTAATCTATTATTGGTCTAATCTTTGAGTTGAATAGACTTGTTACAAGGGAAGACCTACTATAAGATGGTGAAGCCACCACAAAAGCTTTTCTTAGTATGATTCTTTCTTCCATTGATTGGACCAAGGTTTTAAATTTTGATTTCGCTAGACATTTCGCCAATGGGGGCATGGCGAAATTTTGCTATATTTTGCCAAAATTTCGGCAAAATGGAAAAATATCAATTGGGGAAATGGCGACATTTCGATGGCATGCCGCTGAAATTTAAAACCATGGATTGGACTACAATTCTAAAAGAAGATCATTTTCTATTTTTCTACCGCACATAGTGATCACCATAAACATATTAAGATTTTGGTATTGTAGGCCTCCTAGATGAGATTTATGCAAAGTTGCATACTTGACACAAGTACATGAATTGTACCAAAGGATGGTTTTAGGTCTACCCATAGTGAAATAAGCAGTTTGTAATCTTGAGATGTCTTCATTTTTGTTGACTATTTTGGTTGTTTTATAAGGCATGGGGGATCATCACCAGGTTAAGCAATTAGTAATATTGAGATGTATTTACAAAATGTTTTTCGGTGTACTTCCCTCTGTTCGACTTGAATTAGAAGTCTCTGAATTCAGTCCTCTCAATAACTGATTCTTAGGCTGGGTTTAGCCTGGTTTGTGTTTTTAGATAAGCACTCATTGGATAAGTGTGATGCAGTTTATCTAAATAACTGATTCTTAGGCTGGGTTTGGCCTTGTTTTTGTTTTTAGATAAGCACTCATTGGATAAGTGTGATGCAGTTTATTAATGAGATCTTTCTCAAGACAAGCCTATTGGAAGTTGCAGTTCATTAATGAACGATTCTTTCTCTAGACAAGCATATTGGAAGTGAAGGTCCTTTAGTCATTGGTCTTTTCCAAGACAAGAAGGTTGTAGTTTCCAAAGCATAATTAGTTAGTTTGATTTCTTGTGTCTTAAGTCTATGACCATTCTATTAGTATAAGATTAGCTAGTGTAGAGAATGAAGGGAACGATTTTGGATGAATTTTCTGTGTCAATGTTGAGAGCTTAAAGCCTCCATTAGAGAGTTGAGTGAGTCCTCAAGTAATCTAGGTTGGGTGAGTCCCCAAGTAATCTGGGTTGAGTGATTCCCCATTGTTCTTTGTTCTTGTTAATCTAGTGTTCTCTTTTCTCTTAATTTTCTGATGTGTTATCTTTTGGCTTGCATCAAGTTTGGTATCAGAGCAAGTTTGGTCCTAAAACAAGCTTGCATCATTATGGCAAGAAGAAGAGGAACCCGTGGTGGTCGTATGGCACCGATTATTGATATTTATCTTTGCGAGGAAGTTGACGAGTTAAGGGAACCTAACGACAACTTACAACGAATGATGGAAGAACTACTCCGTAGGTTGCCAACACGAGAGAATCGAAATGATCCGGGTGGTTATGAGAATGATGTTAGATAACCTTTTCACATACTCAAAGGTCCAATGGATCAAGGTAATCAATCCGATACTTCAAGTTCAGTTTCAGTCCATTCAAATCAAGCCCCATTGCAACCCACTTGGGCCATGGATCGGCTAGCCTGTGCATTGGAGAATGCCGATAGAAGTATACGAGTTGATCTATCTGATTTTGATGGTAAACTTGATCCTGAAGCTTATTGTGATTGGATTTCTTCTTTGGAGGCTTTCTTTGAATTGAAAGAGATGGCGGATGATAGAAAAGTTAGATTTGTTGCCACAAATCTCAAAGGTCATACCTTAGTTTGGTGGCAACAATACCAACTAAGTCGTGAGCGGAGAGGAAACCAAAGAATCAACATTTGGGCTAAAATTAAGGTGAAGCCTGATGACAAGTTTTTTCCCATTGACTATTCTCAAACACTGTATCGTAAGTTTCAGCATCTAAGACAAAAGTTTGATCAAAGTGTGGCTGATTATATTGAAGAATTCTACAAGTATTTGAGTTGGGTTAATTTGCGTGAGATCGATGATCAAATGGTAGCAAGGTACTTGAGTGGTATAAAACAATCTGTTTATGATGAGATTGTTTTACATCACCAAAGTTGGCTTGAAGAGGCATACCAAATGGCCCTTAAGGCGGAGGAAAAATTAAGGAGGACCTCTTTCAAAAAGTTAGACAAGACCACAAGTATTGGAGGTTCAAAGGATAAGCGGGTTGTTTCACGGCCTACCAAACGCCCAAACCCACGAGAGGGGGGAGGACCTAGGGAACGTGTTACTACCTTAAAAGACAAAAACAGAGGTGGAGGAAAGAGTAATGTATGTTTTCGGTGTGGAGAAGGACACATGTCTTATGAGTATCCTAGGAAAAGGAATGAGACCCGGCTGACTTTGATCGATGAGATTGAAGAAGAAATCGTTTATGATACCGACGAGGAGGAAGAAACTCATCAAGAATTGTGTGAACCTAATAGTGGAGCTGAAAGCCTTGTCATTAGGCGTGTCCTAGCTGCCCCAAAGATTCAAGATGAGGAAAAATGGCTCTGAGGTAACATCTTTCATACTTTTTGCACTGCTTATGGAAAGAAGTGTATTATGATCATTGATTCTGGTATTTGTGAAAATATGGTGGCCAAGGAATGGTGGTCAAGCTAAAATTAAAAAGTGAAAAGCACCCAAGGCCTTATAAGATCTCTTGGTTCAAGAAAGGGGATGAAGTTCCAATTAATGAGAGATGCTTGATCAAATTTTCTGTTGGAAGGTGTGAGGATTAAAGTTTGGTGTGATGTGTTGCCTATGGATGCATGCCATATCTTGCTTGGGAGGCCATGGCAATATGATAGGAAGGTTCATTATGATGGGTAAAAAAATACCTACTCTATTTTTCTTCATGGTGTGAAGTATGTGTTGACTCCTTTGAAGGAGATACCATCCAAGGACATCAAGGAGCAGTCCACCAGTCTACTATCTTTGAAAAAATTTGAGAAGGCATGTAAGGAAAGTTACATTAGCTATGCACTTGTCACTCGTGTTATGAGCAAGGAGGAAAAGCAAATTGAAGATGTGCCTGAATGCATGAAGGAACTCTTAGCATAATTTTTTGATATTGCACCGGAAGAGCTTCCTGATGGGTTACCACCTATGCGTGATATCCAACACCAAATTGATTTGGTGTCGGGTGCCTCTTTACTACACTTGCCTCATTATAGAATGAGTTCAATGGAGCATGCTGAATTATATCGACAAGTGGAAGGCTTATTAAAGAAATGACTCATTCAAGAAAGTCTTAGTCCATGAGCTATACTTGCCCTCCTAACCCCAAACCCCAAAGAAAGATGGCTCTTGGAGGATGTGTGTTGATAGTCGAGCAATTAACAAGATAACAGTGAAGTACCACTTTTCGATTCCTCGACTTGATGATATGATTGACATGATTCATGGTGTACAAGTTTTCTCCAAGATTGATCTTCGAAGTGGGTATCATCAAATTCGTATCCAGCCTGGTGATGAGTGGAAGACGGCTTTTAAGACTAAAGATGGTCTTTATGAGTGGCTTGTTATGCCATTTGGGTTATCTAACGTACCAAGTACCTTCATGAGATTGATATACCAGGTACTACGCCATTTTATTGAAAAGTTTGTGGTTGTTTACTTTGATGATATTCTTATATTTAGCTCCAACCCACTTGATCATACTAATCATGTGCGTCAAGTGTTGCAAGTTCTAAGAAAGGAAAAGCTTTATGTCAATCTCAAGAAATGCTCTTTCATGAAAGATAATGCAGTCTTTCTAGGCTATGTTGTTTCATTTCAAGGGATTAAGGTTGATGAAGAAAAAGTGAAAGCGATTGTGGAATGGCCTATTCCAAAATCTGTTACTGAAGTGAGAAGTTTCCATGGGTTAGCAACCTTCTATCACAGGTTCATTCGAAATTTCAGCACCATCATTGCTCCCATGATTGATTGTGTGAAATCTGGAAATTTTTTGTGGACAAAAGCAGTTGAAAAAAGCTTTAACTTGATAAAGAAGAAGCTCACCGAAGCTCCCATTCTTGCCTTACCCAATTTTGAAGAAGTGTTCACGGTGGAGTGTGATCTGTCTCACAAAGGAATTGGAGCTAGCCTAAGCCAAAAGGGACATCCAATTGCCTTCTTTAGTGAGAAACTTTGTGAAGCCAAGAAGAGGTATTCAACTTATGATGTGGAGTTTTATGCAGTTGTGCAAGCTTTAAGGTTTTGACGACATTATTTGATACACAAGGAGTTTATTCTATTTTCCGATCATGAGGCTCTTCGTTTTCTTAATGTTCAAAAGAAACTCAATTCAAGGCATGCTAAATGGGTTTCTTATCTTCAAGAATACACATTTGTGATTCATCACAAATCTGGTGCAATAAACAAGGTGGCGGATGTACTTAGTTGGAAGCTTTACTTGCTTACCACCATATCTTATGAGGTGATCGGCTTTGACTTCTAGAAAATTATATATCAGATCCATACTTTGTAAAGGTAATGGAATGTAGATATGGAAAATATCAAAGGCAAGTAGCCCGATGAAGAACTAACACGTGTCATGATTTTACCCTTCATCCCCTACCGAGGTGGCACCGCGGGGGATCAACTTGCAAAGTTGATGCCCCTCACCCCAAGGTGGTACCGTTGAAGATCAACTCACCAAGTTGATGCCCCTCACCAAGTTGGTACCGCGGAAGATCAACTCACCAAGTTGATGCTACGTAGTACTCTCCGCGCCAAGACGGTACTGCGGGAGATGAACTCGCCAAGTTGACGCCACAGAGTACTCTCCACGCCAAGATGGTACAGTGGAAGATCAACTCACCAAGTTGATGCCCCTCACCAAGTTGGTACCGCGGGGGATCAACTTGCAAAGTTGATGCCCCTTGCCCCAGGTGGTACCGCGGGGGATCAACTTGCAAAGTTGATGCCCCTCAGCCCAAGTTGGTACCGTTGAAGATCAACTCACCAAGTTGATACCCCTCACCAAGTTGGTACCGCGGAAGATCAACTCACCAAGTTGATGCTACGGAGTACTCTCCGTGCCAAGATGGTACTGCGGGAGATGAACTCGCCAAGTTGATGCCACGGAGTACTCTCCGCGCCAAGATGGTACTGCAGGAGATGAAGTCGCCAAGTTGACGCCACAGAGTACTCGCCGCGCCAAGATGGTATCGCGGGAGATGAACTCGCCAAGTTGACGCCAAGGAATACTCTCCGCTCCAAGATGATACCGCGAGAGATCAATTCGCCAAGTTGATGCCATGGAATACTCTCCGCACCAAGTTCGTACCGTGGGAGATCAACTCTCCAAGTCGATGCCACAAAGAGCTCACCACGCCAAGATGGTACCGCGAGAGATCAACTGGTCAGATTAATACTAAAAAATTCCTTGAAAATCACATGAACAATAATGCTATTTGATCGATATTCTCCCACGGCGGATGCTGGATCCCCTCGATGGGCAGTTGATATTCTCCCACGGTGGATGCCGGAACCCCTCGACCGACAGTCGATATTCTCCCACGGCGGATGCCAGATCCCCTCGACGGGTAGTCGATATTCTCCCA
>JAUPMG010149442.1:0-11056 GCA_031762675.1 Pachysandra terminalis
TCATCCGGTATTTACCAGTTCCAAAATATATATATATAGTAAATAGGTCCCACATAGATTATATAGTTAAAATTTAGTACCTAAAATAACCCTTTCATAAAAAGGAGTTTATTTGTACTTTCAAGATAATAATATAAATGTTTAGGGATATGTTTGTAATAAAAATAATATTTAAAAAACTAAAATTTTTAAGAAAATGACAATAAAACCATTACTTAAAATTATATTAATTAAGTTAATACTAATCAATTTCAAAAATTATAATTATAAAAGATAAAATAATAAAAGTGGAATCAAAATTCAAAAAGTCAAAAATTCTTAAAAATTCCTTATAAGTAGTATAATTATAAGGAACCTAAATAGTTTTTTGCTTTTGCTTTTTTTAATCGGTAAAATATAAAGAGTTTATAGAGGAATTTGTAATTATAAAAAACCTATCGACAATGCCTAAATAGCCGAGAGAAAAGAATTTCAGTGATTGTGCAGAATTTAGAACTAGTAATGCTGACTTCATCATTTGCACCATTAGGAGGATTCCACCTAAAAACTTACCTTCAGAGAGAGAGAGTTACCACCTCTTCGAAATTAAATATTTTTTAGCCCAAATTTTAACAAAAATACGATAGGAAGCTATAAGTAAAGCTCCACATTAAATCCTAAGTCATTATATCATGAATAGCTAAATTTCCAACATTCCCATCATGGTTTCAAGGATCGGACCGATCCGGCGGATCGGCCAGTCCGTATCGGGATTGGCTAGAACCCGTCCGATCCTAAGCCATGATACAACTATTATATCAAGTGGCTTTAGATCGGACCGGTTCAACTGATACCGATTCGGACCGGTCCAATTACTAGATCGGACCAATTGACCTATCCAAAGTCTTTTTTTTTTTTTTTGTTTTTTAATTTATAACATAAACGATCCAACGGATATCGGCCTGGACCAGTTCGATACAGACCGGTACAGCCGATCGGGCAACTGATTGTGCCATTCCGGCAACCAGCCATTTTTTTTATTTATTTTAAGGACGATCAACTTTTGGATAGGAACTGGATCGACCAGTACCCACCGGTATTGCCGATCTGGATCGGGATTGGCCGGACCAATCCGATCCAAGATCCCCAAACTTAATACCCCGATTCCCATACCTGTACAATCAGAAACTAGTCTTATGCATTCAGCCCAGAAGAGACATCCAGTGAAAAGAAAGCAAAGACAACACAGCATGGGTAAGTGTAATTTTTTTTTTGTTCGTAAGCGGGTAAGTGTCACTTTAGCAACACAGATATGATAAAAGAAACACTTTCACCTGAAATTAAATGATACCTTTTTCCTGTTACCCATTTTCCAAACACTGTTGAAAAACTAATTCTCGAGTTTTGCTTGCTGTCTGTTTGTCGACATATGAGCAATTGAAATGCAGAATCTAGGTTTGATGGATTCTGGGACATGTTTTTATTGAAAGTACAAATCTTTTGAGGATGGTATGGTTAAAGTAATCTTGACTCCAATAAAGGTCAAAACTAGAGGATGGTATGGTATGGTTAAAGTAATCTTGACTCCAATAAAGGTAAAAACTAGAGGATGGTATGGTTAAAGTAATCTTGACTCCAATAAAGGTAAAAACTCAATTAAAAAAGAAGGTAAAAGACTGAGATGTCCCCATCATATTGTGGAGACAGACTTGAACTTATTTTATTTTACTTTTTCCTTCTGGTGTGGATAGAATTGACTTAAGATGACCAACCTAAGTCACTCTTAGTTTTGTAACTAACTTATTAGAGAGACATACAAGTAATGTTTTCAGAATGAACCCATTACTAACTTAAGATGGCCAACCTCAGTCGTTGTATAAAATGCTGCCGAAACACGGCAAGTTTAACAATCTACTTGAACTCGTTACCTACTGGCTCACCTCAACAGATATATATGAAGGTAGTAAACGATTCCGATCATGTACCTCGATGCACACGAACTCAAATCTTCAGCGAAAAATCTTTATCAAACTGGATAACGTCCCACGTCAGAATTTGTGATTACTAGAATCACATACAATGAATCCACACTCAATCGACTTAAAGCTTTGTATGGAACCCCAATAGCAAATCCAGATCTCTTGAAGAAGAAGAGATGGGGAAATGAGAGATTCTCTAAGTTGGAATCTCACCCAAACGTGAATTCCCTTAATGGGTAGGGAGGAGCCTTCTATAAATAGAAGACTCAACTCAACTCTTCCTAGGACTCTTTTTCCTAATCCAATTGGGAGAGAGTTATCCACATCCATACTTCTAATCAATATAGATGTCCCAATAAGTGGGGACACCAGGTCAGCCCAAGCTGGTCGGGCCAACCGGGTCGACCCATCTCTAAAATCCAACATCTCCCACTCGTCCATAGTGGGCACGAAGTGTGCAGCTCTCTAATGTACATCTATCTTCCTATCATGGATGCTAATCATACAGGTCGTTAAGCGTGCGAACGACGAGGACAAAGTAACAGGCGAACAATACAATTTCAAGTTCCATAAAACTAAAATGGAGATGCACTCTCAAAAGTCTCACCTATGCCCTAGACTCATTTGGCCACATCGAATTGAGTATTTCTAATCCCTCATGAGCACAAGCTCAAATCTCTATACTAAACCACAAGATCCATGTTAATGTGCTCATTTAAAATAATTCATATAAGCTACATATGTATCAAATACATATAGATAAAAGATGTGAAACATCAAATGATAATTTTAAAACCTGAGCATATATCTCCATGAATCATCTCTCTATAAATGTGCTACCAAATAATCTTCCCTAAACCTCATGTCATTTAGCTTCGACCTAACTGCTTCCCCAGATAAACTCTCGTTAGACCGTATGTGCATGACCATAGAAAAGTAAGCTAGAGTAGTTATCATCATATCTAACCTCACGACATGATCAAAGGTAGTAAGGGTATTAGTTGATCCACTCTAGGATCATCCTGATCTCACATAGCAAGGAAATAGGAATCCATTATCTTGCTCTCAAAGGAAAAACGTCGCTAATAGCACATGTGGTATGTAACACATGCTAAGGTGGAGGCCCTAGACCCAGTCAAGGGTATGTCAATCTCCAACACCGTAAGGTCTCACATCCGCTTTAATTAGGTAATGTACGATTCCCTAAGGAATTTCATATTGGCTCTCCCAGGGGGACATATAACTCTATAGAGTCCTCTAAATGCCCCTGATGGCATAAGTCATCTTTATGTCTCATCTTTCTCACAATGCATGCGCCAAGGTTGGTTGTTGTGTGAGAAGCCGACCACTAACCTGGTGACATATCGTATCCACATCCTCATAATATGGATATTATGTGTATGTAATATGTACATATAATACACAATCTCATGCATCATGAGAAGATAACAAAATTAAAGTCTCAAGCCTGAAATATAAAGTAATATGAGATGTCTACATAACAAATGTAAATAAGACTATACTACCTAACACAGATCACAATCTACGTAATCTCATCTCTCAGACATGAACCTTAAAAGCTTGTCTAGCTATAGGTTTAGCCATGGGATCAACTACCATATGCTGAGTAGGAATATATATAAGGGACATGCCTCCATGTGCAACTTTGTCTCTGATATAATGATAGTGAATGTCGATGTGCTTTGTCCTGCCATGGTATTTGGAGTCCTTGGCGTAGACCAATAATGTCATTCTATCACCATAGTGTTTAATCTCGGATCCAACTCGGGGATCGTCCCGCTCCGAACCCGAGCTGGATCGCCGATTGAACTCGGGATCGGACAAGATCGAACGATCCAAAATCAATGCTTTCTTTTTTCAAAAACACAACTCGGATGATCCAAGATGGATCGAACGATCCAACTCACCAATTCCGAGTTGGATCGCCCGATCCGTATCGAGATCAGGCCGAGTCATTGTATTTTACCCTAATTTAGAATCGGTTCCAACCCGGGGATCGAACGATCCTTTACACTATGGCTATCACTATATATGCTGATCGACCTTACGCCAGCTCTGAAGACTCCAAGATCCTGTAAGAATCGCCTCAATCATACGGCCCTAAGAACGACTGCACAACAAGCCATGTACTCTGACTTCATTATGGACAACGCGATGCAGACCTGCTTCTTGCTACTCTAAGAGATGGCCCATCTATCTTGCAAGAATGTGTATCCTGACGTCGACTCTCGACCGTCTAAATCACCTGCCCAGTCTGCATCACAGTAACCTCATAGCTAAAAATCTGCTCGCTGGAAGCAAAGCATGTAATCTGTTGTCCAACATAGGTATCCAAAAGTACGATTTCACTGCCTTCTAATGAGTCTGCCCTGGGTTACTCTGATAATGGCAGACTATGCCAATCGCGAAACTAATATCAAGTTGAGTACACATTATAGCGTACATCAGACTACCTATAGCACTAGCATAGGGAACACTAGTCATCTGTTCGTTCACTTTCTTTGTCTCTAGACAAAGACCAAGATACAATGAAGCACCCTTCTTGACAGGAGTGTCAATGAGTTTAGCATCGTGCATTCTGAAGCACTAAAGTACCTTCTTTATGTAAGTATCCTGCGAAAAACACAGAAGCCTCTTAGTACGATTCCTGTGAATCTTAACACCTACCACATAATCTACCTCACTCATATCCTTCATCTCAAAATTGAAGGAAAGCCACTATTTAGTAGCAACAATCATCTCCTTGTCATTCATCGCTATCAAAATGTCATCAACATAGAGCGACAAGATAAGAAAGCTCATTTAATGATGTCTAACATACACACAATAGTCTTCCTTGATCATCATGAAGCCAAACTCTATAATGGCTCGATGGAATCGAAGATACTACTGCCTAGATGATTGTTTCAAGTCGTAAGAGTGTTTGAGTCTGCAAACTCTGCCCTTATGCCCCTCAGCCACGAGACCCTCTAGCTGATCCATATGGATCTCCTCATCCAGTTCTCCATTGACAAACACAGTTTTGACATCCATCTGGTAGTGTGCGACAATATGTAGAATGAGGCGAATGGAGGCAAATCTCACTACTGGTGAAAACGTCTCCTCGTAGTCTATACCCTCTCTCTGGGTACAATCTTTCACCACGAGACGGGCCATGTATCTCTCTAAACTTCCATCTGTCTTACACTTGACCTTTAGAACCCACTTGTTTCAATGGTCTTGCGTCTAGGGGAAGATCAACAAGTTCTCAAACTTGGTTCTTCTCTATGGAAGTCATTTCATCTTGTATTGCAGTTACCCACTTCTGCGAAGCGAAGCAAATGATGATAACACCTCCTGGTATGAACCAGGATGCTCATTATCATCAAGCATGACAGTCATGAACAACTCACCCTCAATCGTAAAACAACGACGAGAAATCTTTCCACAACAAATGGGATTGTTGGAATACGTGTCATCTGGGACACTCCCACTGAGCAGTAATCCACTCCCACTATCCATAACATCCATAAAATCTGTAGGATCCTGTTAAGAACCGATGTTCTCAGTGGTGTTTGAATATGGAGTGATCTCCATTGATCCCAACAAATCTGGCTCGTTCATCTCGAAGAGCTCCAGATTCATCCATGATCTCTTCCTTCTTGGGAAATCATCATCGATGAAATCCACATCACGTGACTCAATCTGTGTCAGTTCCTCGTCAGTTTGTTCACAGACAAAGACGTAGCCCTTAGAGTGCTCTGAGTATCTCACAAAGATACAGTTACCGGCTCTCTTGTCTAGCTTCCCTCTCTAGTGGAAAGGCACATGAACATAACATGTAAATCCTCATGGCTCATATGGGTTAGGTCAGGCGCTCTGTCTGTCCATAACTGGTATGGTGTGCTAAGAACTGACTTCGTAGCGACATAGTTTAAGATGTAGGCCGTAGTCATAAGTGCATCTCCCGAAAAACTAATGGATAGGGACACATGCACCATCATCAACCTCACGACATCTAACAAACTACGATTCCTTATCTCTGCTACACCATTGTGCTGAGGTGTGTCTGGGATTGTCAATTGCCGACAGATTTCTTTTTTCTTCACATAACTCTAGAAACACATCAGATAAATACTCGCGTGCTCTATCGGTATGGGGACACTTCATGTGTCGATCCAATTGGTTCTCGACTTCCACCACGAAGCGTTTAAAGCAATCTAATACTTCCGACTTGTGAGAAATCAAATACACATAACCATATCGAGTGTAATCATTGATGAATGTGATGAAATAGGACTCTATGTGGCGAGCCCTAACATTGAGTGATCCACATATGTCAAATGGACTAACTCTAAGGAACATTTGCTCGCATTACCTTACCAAATGGTTTCTTACATGACTTACCGCATAAACAATGCTCACAAATGGGTAACTAAACATTGGCAAGAGAACCTAGTAGGCCTACTTTAGCCAATCAGTTCATCCTCTCTAGTTCATTGTAGCCTAGTCTAGCATGCCATCTCAATGAATCAGAAGTAATAACATCATCATCATGGGAAGTCAAAATAGAAACCAAATTTGCATCACTAGAATTATCAATATCAAATTTAATAGCCCATCAGAAATAAATTCTATACCATATAAAACCGACTCTAAATTGTTGAACGTTTTAATAGACTATCAGAAATAAATTCGGCTAAGAATGCAGTACTGTTAAACCTTGCGGTCTGATGCTCTGCCTCGAGCTTAAGATGATGCGATAAATTGTTGAACGTTTTAATGTTCTCATTATGCATCATGACGAGCTTCATGTACTCCCACGAGTCAAGTAGGGATCTCAGAACAACGAGAATCTGCTGCTCATCTGTCATGCAATTCCCTGTGGCTTTCAGATCTCGTATCATAGACATCTTTCTAAGATGCTCAACCATACTCACACTGGGAGTCATCTTGTCTCAAATCTCATAGTCAATGCATGTAATCTAATAGCCGAGGTAACAGCGAACGCAAGTTTCAGTGTGTTCTAAATTTCAAGAGCAGTCTAAGTGCAGTCTTATAGGCCTTAAATTCGCCAATAAGATCATTATGCATACTACTCAACATAGTAAAGTGTGCACAACGATCAATCTTGACTCAAGTTTAATAGGCATTCATATCTCTACGATGCTAGGCAGTGGTCCCCTCCTCAGGATAAACTAGGCTATGTGATAAAGTTTATAGGGCCTCGGACTCATTGAGGAGATATTGGATCTTCTTATTCCATATGGCATAGTTCTCACAATCCAATTTCTCACCATTTGTTTTAGGTCAGCTATTATACTCTAAGTGGCCATATCACTACACTTAAAGTGCACATTTCTCTACCATCTCATATACACATACATTGTTGATCTTGCATCACTATCTAGGATTAAATAATAAAATTAATCTTTTATTTATCAGATCAAAAATACACTAGACTGTATGTCGTAATGCATAATCATCACCAATACAATAAAATTTTAATATTACTTTTAATCCATAATGTGCAAAAAGCCTTCTAGGAAATAACATAATTTCAATTAGGATGTTATTTACATGTCAATCTCATATAATCATGCAAATAATCTAAATCATGATATTATTTACATGTTAACCTCATATAATCATGCAAATAAAAATAATTAAAGCATGCTATTATTTACATGTTAACCTCATATAATCATGCAAATAAAATTAACTCTAAACATGATATTATTTACATGTAAACCTCATATAATCATGCAAATAAAATTAACTCTAAACATGATATTATTTACATGTTAACCTCATATAATCATGCAAATAAAATAATCTATAATTCATGATATTACTTGCATGTTAACCTCAAATAATCATGTAAATAAAATAAATTCTAAATCATGATATTATTCACATGTTCACCTCATATAATCATGCAAACAAAATAATCTCTAAATCATGATATTACTTACATATTAACCTCATATAATCATATAAATAAAATAAACTCTAAATCGTGATATTATTTACATGTTAACCTCATATAATCATGCAAATAAAAATAACTAATTAACCAGCAGCAGCATGCTTGCGCGGGAAGCCCAGCACAATGCCTCGTGTGGCAGCCCATCAGATGTGCAAGCCGCACACGAGAAGCCCAGTGCAGTAGGCCCAGCGCCCAGCGCCCAAGCGCGCACGAGGAGCCCAGTGCACAAGCCACGCACGGGCAGCCTAGCGTAGCAAGCCCAGTGCGCAGGCCGCGCATAGGCAACCCAGGACGGACCGTGCACGGGAAATGCAAGATCAGCCCAGCGCGCAAGCCGCACACGGGCAGCCCAACATGTAGCCCTAGCGCACAGCCTAGTGCACAGGCAACCTAGCGCGCAGGCCCAGTTCGAAGGCACAGCAACCCAGGGGAGTGCGCAGGCACACCAGCCCAGGCGCGCGCAAGCACAGCAGCCCAGAGGGCCCAACGGTGAGCACACGCAAGTTTATGCAAAAACATCAGCAACTCGATTGCAAATTTGACGAGGTTTCTCGACATACCTCAATCCAACGAAGACGTATCGCATCAACTCTGATACCAATGAAGGTTCTAAACGATCTGGATCACGTACCTCGTTGCACACAAACCCAAATCTGCAAGGAAAGATCTTTATTGAACCGGATAACATCTCACATCGGAAGATCTCAATCGACCTAAGGCTTTGTATGGAACCCAATAACAAATCCAGATCTCTTAAAGAAGCAGAGATAAAGAGATGAGAGATTTTCTAAGTTGGAATCTCACCCAAACATGAATTCCCGTAATGGGTAGGCAGGAGGAGTCTTCTATAAATAGAAGACCCAATTCCAATCCTTCTAGGACTATCTCCTAATCCAATTAGTAGAGTTATCCACATCCATACTTCTAGAGGTGGCAATGGGTCGGGTTAGGTCGGGTTGTAATCGGGTTGAGGCTTAAACGGGTTGGGTCGGGTTCGACCTGTTTACCAACAGGTCGGGAAAACCTCAACCCAAACCCAACCCGCCCATAAACGGCTCGAACCAGCCAACCCGTTTAAATTTTAATTAATTAATTATATATTTATTTTAATTTTTTATTATTTTATTATTTTTATTTTTAAATTAATAAAAATAATAAATAATCATAAACGGGTCAACGTGAGTTTGCCGGGTTGGGTCGAGTTCGACCTATTTACCAACAGGTCGATAAAACCAAGACCCAAACCCAACCCATTAAATAAACGGGTCGAACCCAAACCCGTTTACTCGGGTCGGGTTGGCGAGTTGGGTCGTAAATTACCAACTCTACATACTTCTAATCAATATAAACGCCTCAATAAGTGGGAACATCGGGTCAGGCCAACTGGGTCGACCCATCTCTAAAATCCAACAATCTATATTATATGAGTTGACTAACAGTTTTGATAGCTCCCCAAAACGATTTTTTCCCGATTTATTGCTGAGAAGTCATGATTTTCATATCCTTCTCGCTAATAAGATTAAATATATTCATTTTAAAATGGAGATTCATTAAGGCTACATTTGGCTAGCGTCAAAATGTGTCAAAGGAAAAAAGAACATGAAAAGAAAGTGAAAGTAGTGTGAAAAGACAGTGAAAGTAAATTTCTTGTTGTTGTTTGGTTGTTGCAGAAAAATTGAATGAATCTGAATGAAAATCCTGCATAATGTGTTTGGTTAGCGAGAAAATCATAAGAATCCTGAACACAATTCCCTATTATACCCTTCTGATATAAATCATATTTATGTTATGTTAAATATTCATTTAGCATATTAAGCCCACAAAATATTATTATGACATATAGTCACATAAGCAGTTTATATCACATGTGGGACCCACAATATTATTATAATGATATATAATTATTATAATGACATAATTATTTCAACTTGAAAGGCAAATTTGAAATAGTGACATAATTATTTTAACTTGAAGGGCAAATTTGGAATAGTACACTTTTTTCAAGGGCAAATTGGGAAGTTATAATTATATTAAGCACACAAAATATTATTACAATGACATTTAATTATTGTAACTTGAAGGGCAAATTTGGAATAGTGCATTTTCATTTTCCTTTGACGCAAAATCGGACATGTAACCGAGAAAACAAAAGTTAATTTTTTTAGCCAAAACTTTTCTGAAGAAAATTGTGGGACCCACACTTTTTCCACTTTCTTGCAAACCAAACGGTCAAAGGAAAAAAGAAAAGTGCATTTTCTTTTTACTTTGACGCATTTCGACACTAACCAAACGCAGCCTAATTGTCAAAGAAACTTCTCTACTCTAGAGGGTCCGATTGTTTCAAAGAATTGGAATTGATGTTTTGAATTGTAATTCCAATTCTAATTCATTGAAAATTCGAATTGTGTAGAATTGAGATTTTCATAATTGGATGTCAACAAATAATTGACATTTGGAATTTAAATTTTTTACTTTTTTATTGTTTTATTTTTTCTTAATTTTTTTAATTTTTAATTTTATTTTTATTTTTTGGATTAAAGATAAATGTAAATCCGCAACAGATCCGACATCCATCTGAAATCAACGGTAGAGAATTACAACTAATAGCCTCCCTTTGTGAATTCGGTAGCTTCAAAATAGCCTACAAATGAATTCCATGGAATTTATGTAAAATTCCATGGAATTCATGTAAAATTCGAATTCCAATTCCTTGAGGCACTCCCCAAACGAAAAAATTGGAATTGAAGGCCCCAGTTCCAATTCCAGCCCCAATTCCACCTTCAATTCCACAAACCATATGATGAAAGAATAGCACATTGATATTATATTTACAAGAACGAAACACATTAAGGTCTTGTTTGACTCCCAATTTCAGAACTCATTCTAGGGCTTGGAATAAGTTCCAAGCCTTGGAATGAATTTTGGCAAAAAACAAAATGGACGTTTGGTTAGCAAGCCTTGGAATGAGTTTTTCGGAATGAGTTTTGAAAAATACACGACCTCAGAATCAGGTCCAAACCTGATTCCAGATTTTAGGAATGAGTTTTGGATTTTTATGGCAAACTTGTAAATACCAAGAGAACCCCTCACACCACCACCACCATCCCAC
>JAUPMG010149453.1:0-11055 GCA_031762675.1 Pachysandra terminalis
TAGCCACACCCGTAGAGATACGGGGTGAAGGTTGCACTTGAACTGGAAAACTTACGAAATCGGGAATTTCCGGTTCGGGTCTTGACAAAGTCGGAAGCATTAGATTGCTTTAGACGCTTTGTGGCGGAAGTCGAGAACCAATTGAATAGACACATGAAGTGTCTCCGTACCGATAGAGGACGCGAGTATTTATCTGATATGTTTCTAGAGTTATGTAAAAAAAAGGAATCCGTAGGCAATTGACGATCCCAGGCACACCTCAGAGGAATGGTGTAGCAGAGAGAAAGAACCGTACTTTGTTAGACATGTTGAGGTTGATGATGGCGCATGCGTCCCTACCCATTAGTTTTTAGGGAGATGCACTTATGATTGCGACCTACATCTTAAACCGTGTCCCTACGAAGTCAGTTCCTAGCACACCATACTAGTTTTGGATAGACAAAGCGCCTGACCTAACCCACATTAGGCCATGGGGATCTACAAGTTATGTTCATGTGCCTTCCCACCAAAGAGGGAAGCTAGACAAGAGAGCAGTTAAGTGCATCTTTGTGATATACTCAGAGAACTCTAAGAGCTACATCTCTATTCGTGAGCTAACCAACGACTAACACAAATTGAGTCATGTGATATGGATTTCATCGAGGATGATTTCCCAAGCAGAAAAAGATCAGGGATGAATCTGGAGTTCTTCGAGATGAATTAGCCAGATTTGTTGGGATCAGCGGAGATCACCCCATATCCAAACACCACTGAGAACGTCGGTTCTCAACAGGATCCTATGAATTCTACGGATGTTATGGATAGTGAAAGTGCATTATCGCCCAATGGGAATGTCCCAGAGGACACGGATTCCAACAATCACATGCGTAGGATTAGTCGTAGACAGATTCCTCATCGTCGTTTCATGATTGAGGGTGAGTCATTCATGACTGCCACGCTCGATGATGATGAGTCTGGTTCATACCAGGAGGTGTTATCATCACTTGCTTTGCAGAAGTGGATAACTACAAGAAAAGATTAAATGACTTCCATGGAGAAGAATGGGATCTTGTTGATCTTCCCCTTAGACGCAAGACCATTGGAACAAGTGGGTTATAAAGATCAAGCGCAAGGCAGATGGCAATGTAAAGAGATACAAGAGTCGTCTCATGGTGAAAGGTTGTACGCAAAGAGAGGGTATAGACTACGAGGAGGCATTCTCACCAATAATGAGATTTGTCTCCATTCGCCTCATTCTAGCTATTGTCACACCTTGATTTGGAACTCTACCAAATGGATGTCAAAACTCCGTTTCTCAATAGAGAACTAGATGAGGAGATCCATACGGATCAGCCAGAGGATTTCATGGCCGAGGGGCGTGATGGCAGAGTTTGCAGACTCAATCGCTCCTTATACGGCCTGAAACAGTTATCTAGGTAGTGGTATCTTCGATTCCATCAAGCCATTATAGAATTTAGCTTCATGATGATCGAGGATGACCAATGTGTGTACGTTAGACATCATGGTAGGAGCTTTTTTATCTTGTCGTTGTATGTTGACAACATTTTAATAGCAGCGAATGACAAGGAAATGATTGTCGCCACTAAAGAGTGGCTTTCCTTTAATTTTGAGATGAAGGATATGGGTGAGGCAGATTATGTGCTAGGTGTTAAGATTCACAGGAATGGTGCTAAGAGGCTTTTGTGTTTGTCCAAGGAGACTAACATAAGGAAGGTACTTAAGTGCTTCAGAATACACAATGCTAAACTCATTGACACTCCTACCTAGAAGGGTGCTTCATTGCATCTTGGTTTTTGTTCAGAGACAAAGAAAGAGAAGGAACATATAGCTAGTATTTCTTATGCTAGTACTATAGGTAGTCTAATGTACGCTATTATGTGTATTCGACCTGATATCAGTTTTGCGATTGGCTTAGTCAGCCGTTACCAGAGTAACCCAAGGCAGACTTATTAGACGGCAGTGAAACCGTACTCTTGGATACCTAAGTGGGACAGCAGATTACGTGCTTTGCTTCCTACGAGCAAATTTGCAGCCATGAGGCTACTGTGACGCAGACTGGGCAGGTGATCTCAACGGTCGAAAGTCGACGTCAGGATACACATTCTTGCAAGGTGGCAGAGCCATCTCTTAGAGTAACAAGAAGCAAGTCTGCGTCGCTTTGTCCACTATGGAGTCAAAGTACATGGCTTATTGTGTAGCCGTCCTTGATGCTGTATGGTTAAGGAGATTCTTAGAGGATCTCGGAGTTTTCAAAGCTGGAGTAGGGCCAATCACCATCTATAGTGATAGCATGGCATCATTGGCATATGCCAAAGCCCCAAATACCATGGCAGGATGAAGCACATCAACATTTGCAATCATTAAATCAGAGATAGAGTTGCACATGGAGACGTGTCCCTTACACATATCCCTACTCAGCATATTGTAGATGATCCCATGACTAAACTTTTAGCTAGACAAGCTTTAAGGTTCATGTCCGAGAGATGAGATTACGTAGTTTTGTGACTTGCGTTAGGTGGTAGTCTTATTTACAATTTTTATGTAGACATCTCATATTACTTTATAGTTCATGCGTAAGAATTTAATAGAGTTTATCTTTTCATAAGGCATGAGATTGTATATTATATGTACACATTGTACACACATTATATCCATATTATGAGGATGTAGATACGATATGTCACCAGGTTAGTGGTCGGCTTCTCACACAGCGACCAACCCTAGCGCATGCATTGCGACCAGGATAAGACATAAAGAGGACTTGTGCCATCGGGGGGATTTAGAGGACTTTATAGAGTTATTTGTCGCCCTAGGAGAGCCAAGATGAGATTCCCTAGGGAATCGAATATTACCTGATTAGAGTCGGATGTGAGACCTTAATCAAGGCGCTTGGATTAAGGTGCTCAAGTTAGGTGCATAGATTGCGACTAGACAAAGATCTGAACGGTGTAGGAAGTTGACGTACCCTTGGCTGGGTCCAGGGCTCCTGTGTTGCATACCACATGTGCTATTTAGCAATGTTTCCCTTTGAGAGCAAGAGAATGAATCCCTGTTTCTTTGTTGTATGAGATCAAGATGATCCTAGAGTGGATCAACTTAAACCAATACTACCTTTGATCATGCCGTGAGGTTAGATTTGATGATCGCTACTCTAGCTTACTTTCCTATGGCCATGCACATACGGTCTAACGGGGGTTTTTCTGTGAAAGTAGTTAGGCCAAAGCTAAATGGCATGAGACTTAGGGAAGACTATTTGGCATCACATTTAGATTGAGATGATTCATAGAGATATCTACCCATGTTTCAAAATTATCATTTGATGTTTCACATCTTTTACTTATATGTATCCGATATATATGTAGCCTATATGAATTATTTTAAATGAGCACATTAACATGAATCTTGTGGTTGAGTATAGAGATCTGAGCTTGTGGTCATGAGGGAATAGCCAAATGAGTCTGGGGCATAGGCGATACTTTTGAGAGTGTATCTCCACTTCAGTTTTATGGAACTTGATATGGAGTCGCTCGCCCTTTACTTTGTCATCGTCAATCGCACGCTCAATGAGCTGTATGATTAGCATCCATGATAAGATGATAAGATGTACATGAGAGAGATGCACACTTCATGCCCACTATGGACGATTGGGAGATGTTGGATTTTAGAGATGGGTCGACCCATTTGGGCCGACCCGGGGTCCCCACTTAATTGGACGTTCATACTTGATTAGAAGTGTGGATGTTGATAGCTCTCTCCTAATGAGATTAAGAGATAAAGTCCTAGGTGAAGTTGAGTTGAGTCTTCTATAAGTAGAAGACTCCTCCCTGCCCATAATGTACTATTCACGATTTTGGGAATCCACCCTTTGAGTACTCTTTCCCCTCTTCATCTCTTCTTCCTACAAAGATCTGGATTTGCTATTGGGGTTTCATACAAAGTCCTAGGTCGATTGAATGTAGATCCATTGTATATGGTTCTAGTAATCACATATTTCGACATGGGACGTTATCCAGTTCGATAGAGAGCTTTCGTTGCAGGTTCCCTAAGCCCAAATCATGTTAAGAGCCTGTGCTAACACTTTAGATTAAAGTTGGTCTTAAATATCACGAGGTGTCCTATACAGGGTTTGAGTTTGAGTTATCTATATCACTTAGCTGCTCAAGATCCGACGGAGAATAGTCCTACTCCTACCTTCCAAAGTACCATCTCTTCTCACATTCCTTTTTCTAGAAGTTGATTTGGAAGCCAATCTTGGAGAATAACAAATCCTCACTGGAGGTGCTAGGGATGTAATTGGGCCATGCCACCCGCAGGCCGACTGGTAGAGCCGTGCCGCCCACGAACCGGCCCAGTTGAGCCATGCCCAAGCACGGTACGACACGCCATGTGTCGTGCTAGCCCGGGCATAGCTCCTAGGCAGTGCCCGTCCTGGGCCTAGGGTTCTAGCCCAGCATGTTGTGCTTGAGTACAGCCCACTAAGAGCACGAGCACGGCATGCAAACTCGGCCCGACATGACACGTGGGCACACGTGGCCCAACACGAGCAGCTCGTGTCACCCGGCTAGTCTACCCAGCCAGTTAGGCCAGATTCTAGCCGAAAGTAGTCGTTTTTTGGCCAGAATCCTGTCAATACGAGTCGTTTTGCCCAATAAGGGCTAGTTTTGGCCACATTTCTAATTAAAAAATATATATTAATCAAATTTACCCTCCTAACTGCAAAACAAAAAAAAATAATATAAAAACCTAGTTTAAAGATAAATTTGGCCTTTTTGACACTAATCAATTTCTACAAATTTTATCTTTTTAGGTTTTAATAAGCTTTTACATGTTTTACCTCTTAAAAAACACCTCTTTCAAATGAATAAAAACTCTAATAAAATAATTAGAATTTAAAATACATAAGCGATACATAGGGTTCTATTTTAGTTTTTAGATGTTATGGTTCATCTCTTTCATTTAAGGTTTATTTAAGGTTTAATATTTAGGATTTATATTTCTTTTTAGGGTTTTTAGATTTTAAGGTTTAAACTTTTTTAGGGTCTTTATTTTATTTTTAATGTTTACTATTTAGGGTTTAGGGTTCATAGTTTCTTTTAGGATTTTATTTTCTTTTAGAGTTTTTATATTTTTTATAAGTTTAAACATATATTTTTATAAATTTTCATAATTTTTATAAGTTTAATTTATAATTCTTTTTTAGACTTGTACAACAAGCTTTGTATGTTTAAATTTATATTATTTATAATGTTTTGTGAAATTTTATAGATTTAATAAGTTTTAATTTTTTTTTAAAGTTTTTACAAGTTTTTTATAGCTTTTCTTTTTGTAATTTTTTAATTGTTTTTCATTCTGGGTGTGTCGGGCCGACGGGCAACCCAACTTGGGCACGACACACCCACCCAGCACGCGCATGGCACGCTAGCCGAGCACTGCATGCGGCTCGGCACAGCTCCGACACACCCCAACCCATGCCATGGGCCCTGCCGTGCTGGACCTGAGGTTTCTCTAAATGGGCATCGCACAGCACGGTCCAGTGCGGCACATCAGCCCGAAAGCACAACAAGCCCGTGCTAAACGTGCCGCAGGCCGTGCCAGCCCATTTACATCCCTAGGAGGAGCTATTTAAAGGCCATTACAAAATTTGATCAACATATACTTCATTGGTTTCCCCACTTGGATTATACTCATACACTGCTGGAAAATACTTCTCAATGAAGCCCGGTTTCATGGGCAGAGTCCCATATACTAACCACCTGCTAGTCACCAACAGTAAATGCCAATGGGTATAGCATCACAATAGGAAGCTCAGATAGGAAAAAATGGGTTCCTTTTACAGGATAGCCCGTAGGCCAATTGGTATAGCAGCATAGTAGAAAGGCATCAAAATCCTCCAATTAGAAAATCCCACCCCTCTATTTATGCCAGTCTATTCCAAATATTAAGAGCAATTAAACTACATTGGACAATAAGGTTATTCATGTTTCATCTGAAATGGCATCGTTGCAGGGAACAAAAAGGGAATAAGGGAAAAGATGTAAAGAAAGTACGAATTGCCATAAAATCGTTCCCTTTATATATATCATTGGCAAGTAGGTAATGATCCTTCAATGAGCAAAATGATAAAGGGGTAAAAGAAATACAGAGCTATTTATTAAATAAAATAAAATACAGAGGACAGGTAAGAGCCGAAACCAAGATATCAATAACTGGCATCGCATATTTTACACGATGGAGAGTATGGTCGCATAGGTGGGTTTGAAGTTTCAAGTTGGTATTAGCGCCAATATCTGGGTCCTGATGATTCCCATGCACATTTGTATCTCTCTGTAAATGGGAAGGTTCTGAGAACAGCATGGTTGCAAGCTTGTAACAGCAGAGTCCAGTATCTGGGCCACCTCTGCTGGCGGATACTGTCGCTCTGTGCATGTCTGTATGTTTCCAGAAAAAAAAAAAAAAATATGACATTCAAGATTAGCAGGTATGAAAATATCCATGTTTTAAAAAACAAACAATAAATGTAAACCAGTCTGCAAACAATATTGCGAAAACCTATCCAGGCTAGGGACTTTGGTTGAAAGAAGCATGGATGCCTTTCCAAAAGTAGGTCATACTTTAATTGGGGGAAACATGAGGAAATAAAACTGAAAAAGCTGTACCGGCAGATAGGTCCAATTGTCTGGTTTGGATATTTGAGATTTTTATGAGAGAAGGTAGTTAACTATTCAATCCTTGGTGAGCACTAACATATTTTAGATATTAATTCTTCAATTTACCTGAATCATGAGCAGGGTTGCTACACAAGATGAGATTAGTTCTGAAGGGATGTATGCTTCATTTTGATCCAAAGCATTGTTCAGTTTTAGACGAGGTGCGTGACTAGTCACCACTGATTCTGACATTCCGGATGTCGAAAGATCATGATAAGCTGAACTGCTATGGACTCGATATGCAGGCTTAGAAGATATAACAGCTGCCATTCCTGAATCGGCTCCAAATTGCCGACTACTTGCAGTATCTAAAGCCTCTCCAATCTTAGCGAAAGCATCTTCCTCATCCTTCAAAGATGACATTGCCTGAAACAGTTACCAATTCAATAATAATCAGATTAAGTGTGCACTATAATTATCTGCTCTTGATGGGCCATATTATTCACTGCCTTGAAAATTTATATTTGAGAGAAACCCCGGTGGACAAAATGGTGGATGATTTGGTCTCATCAGACTACCCACAATTGCTGGAACAACCCAAAGATTGCAAAATCAAAGAATCTAACCAACCAAATCAAAATTCCTTTTCAACAACCAATGTAAATATGTTCCACTCTTCTAGAAGCACATAGACGAACGGGCAAGCATCACCTATATAATTATTTGGGTTGTGGCTCAATAATTGGACCACTAATTATGTAAGTTTCACTGACCCATAAACCCTATTAGGTAATATTACATGGCCTTTATATACCTGCATGGCTGCATCGACCATTGTCTGTGCTTTCACTCTTGAGCTTTCAACAATTTCAGCTACATTAGATCCTAATTCTTGAGTGTGAAATGGAGAATGATCAAAAGAGTTTGGTGGACCACCAATGCCACTTGAACTAGCCATGGGCTTTGGCCATGGAGGTGGAGAATTTACTTGATAAGTGTTGCGCTGCCTCAAATTAATCAGAGCAGAAGAAACCTGCAAATAAGGACAAGCAAAAATAGATAACTTGCTAAATGAAAAGGTTAGTTGCAGCATGGTCAAGGGGAAAAGTGCGAACTGCAGAGTGAATGTGCAAAGCTGAATGGATTCGTGGAAGTTAATGATTCATATGTTCAAAAAAAAAAAAAAAAAACCTAAGAGTTCCTTTACATGTAGTGTCTGATGCAACAACACTAAGATCCACAATTAGAGGGAAAAAAATGATCCGACTTGAACAATGATAAAATCTAACAGAAAAGAAAAAAGAAATTGCTAACACAAGTTATTTTCATGTAATCTTCTTTGCCCCCCACCCACCCACACACACACACAAAAAAAGTAAACGGATACTCAAAGACTGAAATAATAATTACTACACAACCTACGGATTAAAAATTAAATAAAAAATAAATAAATTGTACAACCTTATAAAATTACATGAAATCTTGTCATGATTTTGACTTTTGATGAAACACATCATAATTTGGTACCCTTTTATATACTTTTCATAAAGAGTCGGCGCTTCAAAAGAAGTATTTTGGCAAGGCCAAAGTATACTTCAGTGAAGTAGACATGTATGCTGGAGACATGGGAATGTACTCTACAGAGCCCAGGATGTACTTAGGCGAAGCCAATATGCATCTTGGTTAAGCCAACAAATGTTTTATGAGGTCGGGGTGTATTCCAGTTGAGCCGGCATGCAATTAGGAGAAGTTGATATATATTTCAGTGGAGCCAGAATGTACTCAGGAGTCGGGAGAAGCCAATAAATATTCCATCATATCGTTACGAACTGGCTAGTCCACATCAGTACTAACTTGTCCAGTCTAAGGGGGTGGAATACAAAAATACAATAAAATCTGTCTTGGTCAATATGTAATGGTGTCAGACCAGATCAATCGACATGACTGGTCTAGGATTAGTCAATTTCTCCTTAAAATTATTCTTTTCCTTTTTTATTAAATGAGGATGGATGCTGTCATAATTTATAAAAGTCTCTATACATTAACTTTCCATGTAAAGATGTCATCTGACACGATCATAAAATCTGTCTTGGTCAATATGTAATGGTGTCAGACCAGATCAATCGACATGACTGGCTAGGATCAGTCAATTTCTCCTTAAAATTACTCTTTTCCTTTTTCTATTAAATGAGGATAGATGCCGTCATAATTTAAAAAAGTCTCTATACGTTAACTTTACATGTAAAGATGTCATCTGACATGTTCATATCACAAACCACGTATGTAAACTTGTGGGCTCACTGCATGGGTAGAGATGCTTAACAATATTTGTCAGTTAGAGAAGATTTAAGACATGATTAGCACAAAGAGAAATCACACCTTCATGTAGATTTGGAGATCTCACAAGATATTCTTTTGTATTTTGAATTTATTCTCTTGTAATTATACTTAATCTGCTTATGGAAGTTTCCTCAAATACTTGGGAAACCTACCTATCACTCATTGTATCTTCTATACACATGCACATGAATATTTTAAATGATGATAACCTCTTTCCTCTATCTTGAGTAGGAGAAATTAAAATCAAATCCTTCTCATTTCCAAACACCTTAGCCCATCAGTCACAACTTCTCAAACAATCCAGATCGAGACAATCAGTTGTGCTACTGCTTTTAGCAAATGGAAGCAGTAGCAACACCATTGCAACTTCAGCGTCTAAGGTTTCATTGGGAAAGAACAGGAAGTCAAGAACTGCTTCACAAGAACAGTAAAATTGACTGAATAACAAGTCTCTACTGTTAATAAACATAACCATCATCATCTTAACAACTAAATCAGCACACAAATGGAATTGGTGGCTGAAACTAAACCAAAATAACAGTCAACCAGGTGACCAACAGTTTGCTTGATCCAAAATCAGTTTTATGGGAATTCTTGATCTTATTTGCTAGAGTTCGTTTTCTAATCTCAAAGATGAGTGCCTACAACAGCAACCCATGCTATACTCCCAGGAAAAGCTCGCACGACCTTCAACAAAAGGGTACCTGCACCCGAAACTGAATTGGTGGCTGAAACTAAACCAAACTAACAGTCAACAAGGTGACCAACACTTTGCTTGATCCAAAACCAGCTTTATGGGAATTCTTGATCTTGTTTGCTAGGCTTCCAATTGAGCATAGTGATGCCCAGGTTCTATGAAATTTGATTTTCTTACTTATTTATAATTTTTCAAAAAACAAACATGACAATTTATGTTTTATATTTTTATGTTTCTAATATATTTAGATTTTGTGGGCGCCCTTTCACTAGGATCAGACAGGCCTGGCCTGAGCTGGCTTTTCTCAGTTCAAACAAGCTGATACATAAAGGTGACTGGTCCTGTTCCTGATTACAAGACATAAAACCATGTATTCTGGTGAAGCTGGATTTTACTCAAAAGAAGCTAGTGTATATTCTGGTGAAGCCAGAGTGTACATAAAACAATCTAGGGAAGATTCTAGTGAGGCCGAAGAATGTATAGCAAGAGTGGTTAGATTTTGTTGAAAGCATCGAAAACTCAATTGTAAAAGATTAGCTATTTTGGCTGCTGTATAGGGAGAAAAAAAAAGATTATCATACTAATATTAATCTAATTAAATTAATAAACTTCTTTATCCTGATAATATCTTGTATGCTAAGAAAGAAATTATTATTACTTTAGAAAACACAACTTAAACAAAAAAAATAAAACTTTATGGTCATTAACTAAGGCTCCTCTGGTTCAAATTATCTTGATATTGCAATATATTCCTTGATAAATCCTGTTTTCCCAAGGGTCGATTTAAATCAAAAGCAAAAATCTGATTTTACAAAACATCGATGGATATATCCATATCCCTATATGTAGCCATATATAGCAATATATGCCATTTGTCACTCCTGCTATATTGTTTTCTTATTTACCATAAGAGATTTATCAACCAAAATAAGGGAAATATTGCTCATTTATTCTGAGAAACAAATAAACACCCAAAACTCTTCTCATTTTGAAACTTTTGTTTAAATCACATCCTAAACAATTATAAGGACCTAATTTGCAATCTTTGTAAATATTTACAAATATTTATAAAGTGTTTCAACATTATTGATCTAAAATCTTTAAGAACAAGTGAATGTAATTGTTAAACACCAATTACTCTAAAATCTCAAGCTGTTAGAGAAAGGTACAACAATGTATATCAAATGGTTCAATACCCTCCTGCACGTGTGGGCCCTACATGGGAACAACACATCCATGGGAGAACACATGGCACATATAGGCCCCCGGGATTTGATCACTTGACCTCCCGCTTTGATACCATGTTAAACACCAATTACTCTAAAAGCTCAAGCTGTTAGAGAAAGGTACAACAATGTATATCAAATGGTT
>JAUPMG010149464.1:0-11055 GCA_031762675.1 Pachysandra terminalis
CAGGGCATTCTGGCGACCTTCATTACAAATCTGGTTTAGAAACAGTAGTGCCAAGCAGACATTGGTGAGAGAAGATTAAAAAAGCAGAAAGGTAAATTTGATGCGTCATTATTGCCACTCACTTCTCTATTTGGATGATCCAGTATTTCTGAACTTTTCAGATTCACTGCCTGCAAAGGAATTTGAAAGTACGTTACTGACAAGAAGCTTGCAAGATTTGAAAAAAAAATCTAATCATGATTAAGAAAACATAAATATAGAGATTGTAGTAGGCACGAATAACTTCAGTACTGGAGAAAAATAGTACAAACATATATACCTTTGCTGCTATAGCTACAGTACTAAATGACGAGATTTTCTCAACATTCTCAAACATTTCTTTTCTAGTTTTGATTTTTAATAGCTTGCAAATCCTTTAAAATCTGATCGCTTATTCCAGCTGCATATTATTTACTATTTCAGTTAAGAACCTTTACAGAATTCAGATTTTCTATATTATAGAGCCCAACTCTATCAGCCAAATCTATTATCCTGTCTAAACCCCTGACTTCTTGAAATCCTAGTTTCATTCTTCACAAGCTTGTCTAATCAGACTTTCCATGATCTGTTCTACATCAGACCCAAAAGGAATTCTTTTCTAGAAAAATGACAAAAGTGCACATAGCTGGACAGTAATTCACTACCTTATGTGCAGGAAAGAACTTGAAAGCAACTACGCAAGAACCTGGCTGTAGAAAGATTGGTAAAAGGAGAAAATCAAGCATTGGGGCCTACATATTGCAGCACAAACTAGGATGAATGGGGAATTTTTTTTTATACCTGGACAGGGACACCATTCATCACAAGACATGTCAAATGGCATATATGCATGACTGGTGGGACCCACACCCACAAAACAAACATGTCCTGATTTAAATGGTGTCTAGGTAGATAACAAATACCCTGACCAGGTACAAACTAAGGTGAATGAGGGACTTTCCAAGAAGTTTTAACTTCTTTATTTATTTAGAAGGAAAAAGACCTCCAATCCTATCCATCCATCAGAACCCTCAGGCCTCCACTAGAAACATGAAGATGAATCCTATTAGAACACATTTGGCTGAGCAGATACATGACATTGTATAACATCCTTAACCAGATTATTTTTGAAGTGGGTCCTCAGATATTTGAGTAGAAACATTTCGTATTTAAAGACAAATTGAGTTTAATTGAATTATCAAGATGATTGAAAAAGGGATCCTATTGGGGTTTATATAGAAAAAGATAAACTTAAAAATAGAAAATGATCTAAATCAAACACTAATCTTAATCACATCTAAACTCATTCTTAAATCTAATCAAATCCCAATCTCATTTAATCTCAATCTCAATTTTGATGACATACACCTGGTAATGATATGGTATATCCCACACAAATTACAATATATATCAACTCTATTACAATATCCATATGAGTTTGAATCTAATAAATCGATCGTGTGGTGATGCTTTCCAGATACCATCAATCATATTTTGGTGCTTGCCAGATGTACTATTGCCACTGATGTGTTGTGGAGAGAGAAGACGAATAGGGCCTTAAGGGGCCAAACCTTGATGAGTCAAAAAGTGAATAGACCTGTATGGGTCGTTGGGCTCTTTGGGCCGAAAGCACCTCTTTGGGCAATGAAATGGGCCAATGGCATGTGAACTTGCACGTGGTCTCGCCAAAGAAGCCACGGGCCTCTAAAAGGGCCCCTTTGGGACTGAATTAGATCCCAATGATCTTGCCTCTGCTCTCCCCAAAAGGGATCACAGGTCCTGAAATGGCCTTATGGACCAAACAAAGTGGGCTGTTCTAGCCCCACCATTTTTTTATTTTTTATGCATTCCCTCCTCTCTCTCATACCAGCTGTTGAACCCTTGACCTAGTGGTTGATAGCATCTCAAACAAGTGGGGATCTATGCCGTTTTGCATTCCTAATCCTAATCACATCTAATCTAAATCTTAAATCTACTCTAATCTAATCTCAATGTCAATCTTGACGAGATAAGCCTGGGAATCATATGGTTTATCTCATGCACACTTCAATATACATCTGCCAACCAGTATTTTATCCTTCAAGGTTTTGCTAACTTAGTATCCCCACAAATGCATCTCTTGACACGAGTCCGAGAAAACTCTATACTAGGTAACAGTGATATCACTGCTTGGAGGTCTATTTATCTCCCTTTTGTCTATAGATACTCTAGTTCTTGGTACCACACTTCACCTGTTCACATAAATAAACTAAATTACCCTAATTATCTGCTGAGTGCCCAACCAACTTATTTCTTAGGTGGTCATATCTATCATGGAATTACCAGTCACCATTTGGTTCATATGTTTTTAATACGGTAAGTCAGTGACACCTATTTAAGGATTCCAGAGCCTTTCCAAAACAAGATCCACAATTTTCACTGATCATATGTTTATATAAATGATTAGACGTATGTATCCAGTCATGAGAAATCTAACAAGTATGTTCCAGATATTACCAAAACACAATAGAAAAATATCAGGGCCAACAACTAACTAATCCATTTTAAATCGTATGATGTCCAATGCTAATTGTTCACTACCAAACAAATATAATAAATCATCATGAAGAGACCAATGAACACAAACTACACAAAACCAACAGAAAGCACAAATAATCGCCTGAAGTAACCCAACATTAATTTGTACCCGTGAAAATTGAACATAATAAAATATAAAAAAAATGCAAATAACAAAAGCACCAACCTCAAGAGCTTTGCAAACTTTATCAACCTCAGAAGCATAGTTAATCTTCTGTGAAGTCATTATAAGTTCAATTACTCCAAGACAGGACTGCCCAGAAGGCTCAAAGACAGGCAAAGCCAACGTTCCCTGGACATTGTAATGCAGAGCATCATTGAGTCGTGGATACTCTTTGCTGCTGTAGTACTGCACATTTGGAGTCCATTCCGGCAATCTTTGACAGAAAACCCGGCCAGGAAGCCCAAGGTCTCCATCACTCTCTCCATCCACAGAAAAAATATACTTTAGAGAAACAGTCCTATACTGAAGAAGTCCATTACTATGTGGATCGAGAACAAAGGGCTGTCCAGAAGTCGTGAGTACATACCGGTCCCCATTCTTTATGGGTGCCCAAACCTGAGCTAGAATGTGTTGTTCTGTCGATTCTTTGAAATACCGAAGCGCCTGCGTCATCCTCTCTTTGATCACACAAGGCCCGTCAGGATTCTCCCGTTGTACCGGTCCTCGAGGTGCTGGAAGGATCCTTCTTTTGTCCTCTTCCACCACAAGGTTAGTAGTCACAGAATCAGGATTACCTGGACTAAGTGAAAATTCTAAGTTGTAAATAAATGAACAAGCGCAAGTTGCAATTAAGCTACATCACAATTTAATAATATGAATTTTAAGCATGAGAAGCAAAGCAAACACCAATGAACTAATAGAAAATAAAGTAGCAAAATCAATAGTAAAAGCAGAATAATTTTGCAGGTCACATGAAAAAATAAATAAATAAACAAGCACATAATAAAAACAAGTGCTTGATTCTAAACAATTAAGTTGCAAATATATTTTAAGAGGGGAAGGACACTGTTTATAAGTTGAACACACACTCACACACACACACACACAAATTGCCTAAGGGCAGGAACATTGATGAACCTTGACAGCCGGATTGATTTCTACGCAGTGATAAGACCAATCATAATTTTTAGTTTTTTTTTTCTTAAAAAAAAAAAAGAATGAAAAAGAAGTTGAGCAAAGTGGAAAACAAATTTCTGAAGAAAAGAAACTACCACTAGCAGTAGCACACAAAATCTCTCAAAGCAGCAATTCATTATCCAAAATCACTTTCTATCAACGAGGGAACATATTCTATTCTAGACAATTGCTAGCTATGCAGAAACAGAAAACAACTACAAATTTACAGTTTTACAAACAAGATAAGAAGAAAATCCAAGATCTATGAACATTTGTTGAAAATTCCAGGTGAGACGAAGCAAAAAGAAGCAGGATTCGACAATAAGGCCGTTTACTTCGAAAGAATTCAATTCACTGAAAAGTAACTCTGTTCTTTTTTCTCCGAAGTTCGATGGATTTCGACGAATTTTCATGAGATTCCAAACCAAATCAGGTGCAGATGAACTAAGTATCTCAACAAAGTACTGCAATTCCGAATCGAATAATGAATAGGTTAATCCAATAGAACATCTGAGAAAAGCTTACATGACTGAAATCTATGACGGTCGGCGAGCCGAATACCTTCGGTGAACGCCGAGTTCGCAATCCCACCGGATTTTTCCTCGTCGCCGTCGGAGAAAGCCCATAGAGGAGAACAGGGTCGCTCAGAAGACGAGAGGAACGAAGGGTTTTGAGAAGACGAAGTGAATAAGGACAAAAGAAAAGGAGAAGTTGGGTTGGAGACTAAAGAACTCTGATCGAACGGCCAGGAACCGTCGAGATCGATATCGAGATCCATGAACGAGTCTGGTTGGAGCTCTCTCGACTTTGGAGGGAAGCTCGGATTTTCTACTTCTGGTTCGGACATTGTTTTCTGGATTATTGTTTTCCAGAATTCTTCCTCTCCTTCCTCAGCAAAACAGGGGAGATATAGAAGGTAAAATGGCAGACTGTGATTCCTGGAATCTGATAGTTGTACTACTTGCAAAAGAAATGATCCCGTGTTTCATCGCAACAGCTTAGTATAAAGCCGTATTTTTTTGCCACGTGGCTAATAATTTTATTTGGAAGAGAACGTTGATGGGTAATATCTGACCAACTCTGTGCCACCTGTAAGAACTGAAGATAATAGGGAAAATTATATTTTGACCACCAATGTTTCTGATAATGAGTTAGACTCCTGAGGTTTTTGAAATTATACTGACACCTTTTGTCAAAAACCTCAAGAGGGTATCAACTAATAGTCATTGATTGACACCACCGTGCGCGTAGATCAGATGGTACGGGTCCGTTCTAGCTTAACCAAGGTCTTGAGTTCGAGTCTTGGGAATGCAGTTGTGCTATGTGGGAGAGCTTTACCACCTTAGTGGTTTATCCCGGCTAGAATTCGGATTTAGTCGGAGCCATGTGGTTTTCGGACACCGGGTGGTTCAGACCAAAAAAAAAAAATAGTCATTGATTGACATACCCCTTATAAACTATTCTTCATCAATCGTTTGAGGGGCTATATCAGTTGGAGTATGGCAATTGCAACAGATGCTGCAGTGCACATCCACATGCGCTATGTGTTCAGTGGTGTGCATGGATGCACGTCAACGTATCAGGATTTAGAAGATGCGCCAAAGCCTTGATACATTGATGCGCATCTATACACACCACTGAACACGTGGTGCGCATAAATGCACACTGTAGCATCTTGCTCCAGACAATATGATCCCATCGTTTAATGTGTTTTTCTTTCTTTCCTTTTCTTTAATGAATGATTCAAGTGTGACGTTGGAGCATGATGTCTCTTTAGTCCGAGAGACTAAAGAATATTTTAGATTTAAGGTGTATTCAATTTATCTAAAAGTCGTCCAATTCTTTAGAAGTGTTGCATCAGTTATTGATTTCATGTTGTTAGTTGACCGAATTTGAGGTTTCCAACAATGTGTTATTGTAATTTTAAAAGACGTTAGGGAGTTTAACTGCAAATGTTAGAAACCATAAGAGCCAAAGTGTAATTATCAGTATAATATTGCACAGTTCTCGGGGTAGTGGCCCCACATTTGTAGCCAATTGGAGGCTGTGTGGTAGTGGATAATACACGAACGAACTTCGAAGTTGTTTCCACGTAGACATTTCAAACTAGGAAAAAAAAGGTAAAAAGTTTCTATTAAAAGGGAAAAAATAAAATAAATTGAGGTGTGCTCAACGCGCATCATTTGATGCAACTAAAATCCAGTAATGTGAGAATAAAGTTGTTAATTAAATGATGTAAGGAACAATTTCCCTTGGCTTAACCTAATTAATTTGTCATTAGTGGTTAATTAAATTATTATTTTGAAATATGTAGGGTTTGGTTTCATGTATAATTTGGATTTCATGGATGTCATTGACTATAGTGTTTGGATATGACGAATTCAATTAATGATAAATCTGGATTAAGCTTATCTAAGCCAACCTTGGAAAGTCCATTACACCACCGTATAATTAATTACCATGTAAAACTGTATTCAGGACAGTTAATCAGTCCCTAGGCCCTGTTTGCTTCTGTTTCTAAAAAAGAGAAGCAATTTTTTTTTCAGAAGTGATAACTTTTGAGGCATTTTCATAAAAAGCTACTTTATATGAAGAAGATTGTAATTTAAAAAATAAAAATAAAAAATAAATGTCGTAAAACAATTTGGGGATAAAATAGTCTCAACAAAAAATTTACTTAAGTTACCAAGTTGATCAAAACAGGAAAAAAAAATTGGGTAAGATTGTTTTGATGGAATCAGTATTCTCAACAAATGCTTCGTTTATAGTGGCTTCTTACAAGTATTTACCAAGCGCTTAATGTGTATGATTAAAGTGCTTATACGTTTGAAAATCGGTTATAGATCCAAAGAAGCAACGCCAAACATACTCTCAACAAATTTTTTTCCATAATCCTTAAAAATATGGAGTTGCTAATGTCAGTTGGAGATCTCCCATAACCGTTTTTACATTTATCTTAAAAAGTGTATGAAAATATAGAATTGTCCCTATAAATATTTGACAACATTTTCTATTGCAATATTATTTTTAGAAAAAAAAAATAGTTAGTTTTTTGACACTCTCCAAAGCACCCTCTCGCTTTATAGTATAGATTACGAGGAACTAATCACAGTTAAAAAAAAAGTACTTTTTATGTTGGTTTTCCGGCACTATAGTTTTAACTTCCATATTTATTTTGCATCCCTTGGATATCGTGCCCTAGGATTTCGAGCATCGTACTATTTAGGTGGCGCCGTAGTCACGACGTGGAGCACTGTGATTCATTCATGACTAACTAATCGCCGCGTTCAAATGAAAATTATTACATAGAGGAATGAGATGTTTTAAGGATTTGTAAGCATGTAATGGAGTTGTGGTCATGGTGGTCCATCAGCAGCTTTTTTGTTTTCACTAGCTGTGACCTCCCTCCCTCCCTCATCCCCTCAAATTTCAATAAGATAAAACCAAAGTCATCTTGTACACCTTTGTTAAGCAACTAAAGGAAACACAAATAGACAAATGAAGTTTCTACTGCTTCTTTCTTCTATTTAGTAGTGAAGAAGACAACAAACACATTCCCAACCATAAAACATAGTTGGCAATAGGCCCACAGCCAGTTTTAAATTTGGAAGATTAACAATAGTTGTTTTGTTATAAATATCTAACATTAATTTGCTTTTATAGTACCAATGATCCCATCTGATATTTAGCTAATCAATTGAGCGATTTTGTCGGCATAGTATAAAAAAAGTATTAACTAGTTTCAATTTTATTATTATTTTTTATATAATCCAACATCTCCACATTTGAGATGCATTAGCGTGGTCGATTTTCGCTTTTAATTAAATATAGTGACGAAAAGATCATTATACCAACTCTTAATCTTATTTAAGGCTATGATTTACAGAAGACAACAAAAATAAAATAAAATAAAATCTCTTTTAAAAAGTATCTTAATAAGTAATCTTTACCATGAAATGAATTTATTATTAAGAAATGGGAGATTGTGTTGCCTACAGGTTTTTATTTATTTATTTATAGTGTTGAATCTTCTTTTTTAATTAGAATATTAGGAGTATTAGAATGGTTTTCAACACATTAAAAAAAACAGAGAAGTTTAAAAATCAATTACTCACTCCAAAGGAATGGGGATCATAAATTGTTAAATGATAAAAAAAAAAAAAGAATTTTATTAATTGAGATTTCTTATAATTTATTTCTTTATTTTTATTTTCAATCTTTTAAAAATATACTTTCAATTCAGTCATGGCAGCAAGTTGAAGCAGTCATAGCTTCTTATTATAGAGAATCTATGTAGATGAAGAATCTACAGATTGAGGAGATATTATGTTTGTTCTTTTTGATTAGCTTTGAATGATCTTAAGGCATATAAATTTTAGTTTTTCAAATCTCTTATTTCAAAGAAGATTAAGAATAAATATGTCTTATCTTTGAATTTCTCTGAAATATGGTACATCATAGCCTGTAAATCGGATTTCCGAGGACAAATAAGAAGATATGAAACTAAAGTACTAGTATTCTCCATTGCAAGATGCACTTAATCTTCAACTAATATGGTACCAAAATATTAGTGAATGACATTAGTGGGTATATATATAAAAATGAAGTGGTTTACCTCATCAAAATGGAATAAAAAATTAGAAGATATATATATATTTTTTTTTTGCAGTAATGGTGAAGTCAATCAATTTAAGAAATCAAAGGATTGTGACCATTGGAAAACGATCGGTCTAGAGCAAACGATTGATAACTATTATAATTTTAGATATCATATTTATTTCTATATATAAGTTACTAATAATATTTTTCTTCCAAGCATTTAGTATATTTCTAATTCTCAAATATGAAATTCACATATTTAAAAGTAAAAATATATAAATATACAATATTATACAGGGTGTTCAAAATAGTGATTTTGTACTATCAATCCACTTGGTTGAGCATATTAGGACAGTAGACTGGACATCTTCCTAAACAGAGAATCCCATTACAAGATATTAGGGGACATGTTGTCCAATAGGTGGATCATTGAGTCCAGAGTCTCATGTGATGGAAAAGAAAGACAGAGTCCAGAGTCTCATGTGATGGAAAAGAAAGACAGCAATAGCAATTAAAGAAAAGAATACATTTCTCCTCTGCAAGTAAAAAATATCACCTTCACCTTCAACAACTATGGAGCCAAACTAGTAATATATTGTGGCAGCAATACCAGAAGGAAAAATTGATATAAAAATAGCATGTTTCAATATCTGGTTACAGCTTACACGAAAGTTTAGTGGGCGACGAAGGTCCTGTAAGGGACAAAAGGTACATCAGCTTTGATTATGGAAAAAAATAAAATAAAATTGGTTTTCAAAAAAATATTATAGATACACCCATTGTGAAGCATCCGACAGCCACCCACGGGCTCAAACGTTCACCTGTTTCAGTGAAAAAAAAAAATGTTAAAATACATTCCTAATGATGAAACCAGGCTAAATTTGAGATACATGGTTGCTATTTTGCCTTGGTCAACGGTGTTTTATTTTATTTTTACTTTTTTTTTTCCACATAGAATTTGAGCTGGATGGCTAAAGTGGAGAAGTGCTGTTAAGAGTATTATGTGGTTAATATATCCCCTTTAAAGCAAAAAGGAAAAACATTATAGGATAACTATTAAGCCTGCTATAATGCATGGAATATAATGTTTGGTAACAAAGAAGAAATAGGCATAAAATGAGTTTTGTTAAGATGGATGTATAGAAAGATTTAGAAAGATAAGGATTACACATATCCGAGAGTTACTAAGAGTATTCTAAACAGGAAATAAGATAAAAGTACATTAAGATGGTTTTGTCATACAAAATGAAGACCTAAGGAGGCATCAGTAAGAAGGTGTGAGTGGATACATATCGAAGGTTGTAAAATAGGGAAAGGAAAAGCCAAAAAAAAAAAAGACAGAGATGGAGTTCATCACAAAAGATTAAGATGCACATGATTTGACCGAAAACATAGTTTTTGACAGATCGGGATGTAAGGAACAGGATTCATAGTATTGACCTCAACTAGTTGGATTATTACTATTTGGGGGATGATGATTAGACGCAAGTCACTTTTTGAGATGTTGGGACTCCACCAGGCAGCTTTAAGGAACTGTTTTCAATTACTGAAAAGTCCTCCCCAAAAATTGAAATAGTGGATCGTTATGAAGGAAACAAACACAAAAAATCCAGTGTTAAATCAATCATACAAGCAATCAGGAATGGAGAAGCTACCTATTCTAGCTGCCTTCCAAAAGAAACCTCGAAACCTGAAGAAACGGGACATTATACAAGTGAAAATTTACTCAAATGACAACAAATAAAAAAATTATGAATATAACAATAATACTTTAACATGACAATTCATTGTAACAGATATTTAGTATATCAATACCCGATCTAAAATTTTTTCTACAGGGAAGTAAAGAATTCTAATCCACGAAAGCAAATACCACTGCTATGCAGCCATTTCAACAAATCAACAAAGATAATGGTTTCCCAGGACCTTTGTTTGCGACCTTAATTTAGCTATTACCAGGACAATAATCTTCAGTCCGTGGACCACGATTAAATATCTCATGGTCAAATCAAATCCCCTCACAGTGCTTCGTTCCCCTGCTATTCTTAAGGAACTAGGAATTTTATGATTGTGAATAACTGAACAGACTGATCTGCAATTTATCTTTGGGGAATAATTGCTTCTGTAACTCTGTAATACTGTACCAAAGCTTTTATGAGAATCTTAAACACACCATCCTTCTCCTACGAGAAACAGGAAGTTTCAACCCAAATATCACCTTATTAACTAGCAGTTGATGCAATATGCTACTATCTCACATCACACAGCTGACAAGCAAACTGTTCTAATTTCTATACTCTGGTCAGATGTGTTGATGAAAGATGATTTCAAGTTCTTCAACAATAAACTCAACCAAAAATGGTTCTATCAAATTATGGATTTTGACAGACACTTGCAACTGTGTTTGGAATTTGACATGCTTGATGTTTGTCAGAACCATATTAATGAACTAGTAGGATTTATTTATTCAAGGTTTCGAAACCGAAGGCATAATGCTTTGGTGAACTGAAACCTTGTCACTTAGCCTGAATGTTGGCTTATCCATCCATAGTTGATACCAAAGCACAATATCTCCTCCCAAAATGGAATCCACCCTGGGTTGCTCAGTTGGTAAGGGCGAATAGGGGATTGTGTGGGTTAGGCGCACGGTCTCAAGTTTGATTACCCAGCTGGGCAGGTTCGGATTTAAGTGGGAGGTCGTGGCGGTGGGTTGCTGCACAAGCCTCCTACTTGGGATTAGT
>JAUPMG010149475.1:0-11055 GCA_031762675.1 Pachysandra terminalis
TTATCAGGTTCTTCAAGAGGTATTCCTTCCGATAAAGATTTTCATTTCTTTTACAACTTCGACGAATTCAAACTCCCTATTAAAGAAATCGCTGAAAAATCTCAATCGATGCTCGACAGCATTGGTTCGTCGACGTATCTGTTGGGGAATGAGATGATTTTCCCCAAAGATTTGGATGAAGGTTACGATTGGCTTGTTAATTTTAACGATGAGGTGTTCGAGAGATTTGATGCCTCGGTGGATGAGTTTCAGAGACTGAGAAAGAAAGAGGAGGAATGCGGGAGGGCAATTAGTTCGATTGATTCTGAAGACGGGTTTCAGTTGGTTTATGGGAAAAAGAAGAAATCGAGTAGTAGTGTATTGGAGAAAGACAAAGAAGTGTGGCAAGATTCGAGTTCGGCGGTGAAGATGGCATCTAGGGACAAAAAAACTAATGGTGCACGTCATCGGGTGCCCTTTCATATTCCAACCATTCCTCGACCTCAGGATGAATTCAAAATATTGGTTAATAATTCAAACCATCCATTTGAGCATGTTTGGTTACAGAAGACTGCGGATGGTTGCAGATTTATACATCCTCTGGTTAGTTATTGATTTCTTGGAGTGCATTACATTTGTTACTAATCCAGGATTTCTTGTTCTCATCATTTTGTTTTTTTACTTTGTTGGTTATAGTGTTTGCAATTGAATTTGCCAGCTGGATTTTGATATTTTAACGCTTATTGTGGCTTTCAGAGTTTGTGAAAAAATATTTTCATGTTTTTGAGTGAATTTTGGAGAAAGCAACTTGGAAGTTTTTTCCCCCTTTGTTATTTTTAAGGTAGTCAAGGCCTCTAGGTGGCGTCAAGGCAGTGAGCCCTCCCTAGGCGAAGTGATGCCTTGGAGTCGCTTAGGTGATGGAAAAACTAATTATTATTTTTTTCTTAGTAATTGTGTAAGAAACTTATAGAAGTGCTAAATAAAGACCAAAACATCATCAACTAAGTTATTTTTCATAACATGATAATGTGATGACATGGAAAAATTTAAAAAAATAATAATGTAAGTTACTGTCAAATAGATAATAGATTAGTTAGTGTGACTATTTAATTCATAAGCTATTACTTCATTTGATTAACTCTAATTTATTGATAAAAATAATAAATTAAACTACCAGTAGAAACTTAATATATAATACACCACAAGTTATTTTAATATATATATATATATATATATATATATAAAGTGGATGCCTTATATGCTTAGATAATTACTGCCTCGGCATAGTGTGGTTACCTAAGCAACATTGCCCGCCTTATCATGGTTTAAGTTGCTGCAGTGTTTAGCAAAGTGAAGCCGCTGCCTAGGTGTTGTCTAGGCAACACTTTGATTACAGTGGTTATTTTTCAATAAGGGTTTATTTTTCAGCAAATTTTTGTTGGCAGTAGCATAAGGGGCATGTGTTGATGCATCGTTTTTTTTACATTAGTTGTGCATGCTTGTGTGACAATTTACTGAAAACTGCATGGACCTTTTTGTTTTAGCAACCATCACTTCTGCCAGCTTAGATATTTATATGTGGGCATAATATTCATGCATACACTATTATTTGTGTCATTTTTATGTGTATAAGTTTTTGCTCCTTAATATTTTAAAAGAATCCATAGGTTTGTAGAAAAATAGTGTATAAAATGGGGCATGAAGCGTGATTTCACCAATGGACCTGAAGTTCACACCATTATTTTCTATCTAGTTCACCCTCTGTTGAGATTTATGCTTGGGGGTCCGTGTAAATGCCTCCTTCCTGCATCTATGATTCATTGATGGCATTGTTTTATATGATGTATCTGTGTTTTTCCTACAGACAATATGTCTTCTGCTCACGATTCACAAACCAAATTGGCATGTGGAAATATGAAGGCATATGGATATTTATATATGTGCTTCCTATTACAGGAGGACCTTTCTGAACTGGACTTTGTTGATAAAAGTATTGGCGATGTTGAAACCATAAAACCGCTTCCTATAGAGAGTACTCCATTTAAGCTTGTGGAAGAAGTCAAAGATTTGAAGGAATTGGCTGCTAAGTTGCGTGCTGTTAATGAATTCGCTGTAAGTACTCATACTGGGATAATACATGCCTGCTTATTGTCATATAGATGATAGCGACTTGATCAAATTCTATGATGAAAATGATGTTTCATCTTCTTGGCTAGACAATATGCATGAATCTATGTAGTTTCCTTATTGATTATGCCTTTCTTTTTCTTTTTCCCAAACCAAAAGAAGAAAACAAGAACATCAGCAGAGAGAGAATCTTTACTTTAATTCTTACATAGAAAATTCATTATGTACTGTGAGGGCTTTACTTCCTCTTAAGTCTGCAGTATGTCATTAGATCTGCACTTCAGGGTTTTGGTTGAACGTGATGTTCAGCTTCAATGTGAAATTTATTTCTGGTCTTATTCACAAAACGCGTTTTTTTTTTTTAGGTCTGAAAAATGGTAGGAAGTCTTTCTAGGATCTAGGACCTTTCAAAAGCTTCAAGAAATCACATTTGGAGAGATACATGCCCTGAAGAAACCCAGAAATTAAAGGTAGGATGTATTTCAGGGGCCCTTTCTCTTTTATAAAAAAAAAAAAAAATATCTTATTCATGCTTTGGTTTTTCTCAAAAGTTTTACTCATTTTCACTTTGCTGAGAAGCTAAATTTAATTAATAATCCAGCAATCAGCTTGGGGCTTTCATAGTGTATACACCAAGAGCTTCAGAATATACTTATGTTAAAGTTCCATCGTGTTGACCATTGAGGCAAAAGGGTAATGAAGCATTAAGTGACCCACCGACCTGCAATAGCACCTACAAAATAATGCGTTTCTTAGGCAATATCCATTTCCTATTGGCGAGGTATAGTTTACTGTGGGAGTCTATTAGGAGATCCAAACAAAGGATGTGCGTTGTTATAAGAGCGTGAAAAAAATGGACCCATTGGTGAACACCCTTCTTGGATTCCATAACCTGATGCACTTGTCCTAGTCTTCCGGTTTGACTCTCGCTTCATAGAGCTGCCCAACATCCAAGCAAACATATCATTCTCTCGATCATAGAGGTTTTTGAAGTTGGGTGTCCAAGAAACAGATCCTGAATCATTAAATTATTTGGAGAAAAATGCCAATTTACAGGAGCTGGTGAAGAAAGATCTGAGAAAGAGAAACAAAGTGGTCGTTCCTGCACTATAGGTTAGGCTCAAAAGTTGAGTCTCTTACAAATTTTCGAAGATAGAAGACACTGACACTTCAGTGATCCACCATGAAAGTACTACTTTTTTTTTTTTGATAATTAACAACAATGTCATTAAATATCAATTTCAAGAGACTACAAGATCACGAAATGTGATCAAAATAAACTAAAACAAAGCATAACCACCAATACTACATTAATAGCCATAGCACCATATCAATCCATGGCTCCCCTATACACCACAGGATTCAAACTGACCCTCCAAGCTATCATCCACTGGTACCCCTGCTACGAGAGAATCCCTAAGAACTCTTCTAGCGCAGGGCATATTGCCACGGATAACGGGCAGCTACAGACATCCAAGATATCATAGAGAATAAGTCCCCTTCTATTTCTAAGGTCTCAATACTCAACTTCTTCGCCTCCCTCAACCCTACAATCGAAGCCCAAAGCTTTGCTCTGGTAGAATCCCCAACGCCAATTGGACCCAAGTAAGAATGTAGAATTGCCCCATCTAAATCCCGAAAACCCCTCCCATCCCAAAACTCCCTTGGTTACCCACAGATGACCTATCAAAGTTAAGTTGATAGATCTGATGGCTGGTGTAGTCCAAATCTGAGTCTGCCATACACTAACTGGCGAAGTATGGAATAGTGTCCTCCATCCCCTGATGATCAAGTCTGATGGGAAGTCTTTGAACTCATCCCTGATTGCTACCAGTAGCCACATTCCCCAAGATGGAGTCAATGATCAATGAAAAGCTCCTCTTCAGAACCCCAAAAGTACGCTTGTTCTTTTCACCCCAAAGTACCCATAGGATGGCAAAGAAAAGGTACTTAAAGAGTATCTTCCCCCTCTTGGCCCCCCCCACCCTCTCAGAATCTCCATTGGGCCAACAATGATACTAATTTCTCCAGCATCATCCAATCCACCCCAATGATCTGTACGGAAAACATTGACACTCTCCTAGCAAGATCACAATGTAAGAGAAGATGGTCCATTGACTCCCCCTGCCTCCTGCACATGAAACAAATATGAGGGGATATGGCCAAATCACCCCTCCTTTTTGGGAGCATATCATATGTATTAATTCTGTGGAGTAAGGCAGTCCATACAAACAATCTAACTCTAGGAGGTATCTTGGGTTTCCACAGTCTAGAAGAGGGAAAGGGAGATGGGTCTGAATCTCTAGCTTTGCAAAGGAATCTGAAAAAGGATTTTGTAGAAAAGAGACCACCTGCCGCCAACAAATTCTGATGTCCAGGATAAGACGATCAATAAAAAAGTGCTGTAGAAGGACAAAAAGATTTCCTAACTCTAGGAGGTATCTTGGGTTTCCACAGTCTAGAAGAGGGAAAGGGAGACGGATCTGAATCTCTAGCTCTGCAACGGAATCTAAAAAAGGATTTTGTAGAAAAGAGACTACCAGCCTCCAACAGATTCTAATGTCCAGGATAAGAGGATCAATAAAAAAGTTCTGTAGAAGGACAAAAAGATTTTCTAAATCCCCCAATTCACTAGACCTAAGATCTCTCATGAAATTAAGATTCCAGGAAAGCCCGAAGGAGGACCTAGACAGGATGTCAGAAACAAAAGCATTTCTATGCTGAGAAACCAGAAACCGACTATGAAAGAGATTTTTGAGACTGGATTCGCCTCACCAAAGGTCATGCCAAAAAACGAACACGAGATCCATTACCAACACTAAACTGTAGAAGCGGATAAAAGGAAGGCGATAGTGCATTGGTGGCTTTCCAAGGGCCCCAATTAAATATCTTTGCTGTTTGGTGAACTTCCTAGCCATTATCACATATCCCATAGTTGCTAATTATCACCTTTTACCATAATGCATTGTTGTCCATGCTGAACCGTCATAGCCATTTGCCAAGTAGAGCTAAATTCCAATCCTACAATATAATCCATAGACATTATTGAGACAATTTTTATGTATTATAACATGGATAAAATAATATAATAAAATAAAATATGTGATAATATTATAAATATAACAAACATAATTTATTGTATTACAGATTACATAATTTAAAATGTTAGTCTTATATTCCATTCTATAATAATATAAACTATATTATATTTCTTATTATAACATATAATATACAATATATCTTATAAAGTATTATAATCTATATATAACAATATAATATTTTATATACTATAATATTATAATAAAATTTAACAAAAAATTTATATTGTACATATGTATATTATCATATAATATAATAATATTAAAATCAATATATAATAATATAATATTTTATATACTATAATATTATATTATAGTATAATATTATATTATAATAAAATTTAACATAAAAAGAATATTGTACATATGTATATTATCATATAATATAATAATATTAAATTGTTATATAATAAAATGTAAAATTATTAAATATAATATAATCTAGTATTTATATTATTATAATGATGTAGTATTAATATATAATATAATAATGCTATAATTTAATATGATAATGCATTCTCTCGGTGAGCTATTTGAGGCTCACAAATCCGCCTAGGACTTTGCTAATAAGGCATAAGCTTCAAGCCTTCGCACTTTCTGATAGAGTACTTCGTTCTCCAACTCGTATTTTTTCTCCCACTCTTTGCAATGGTCTATTATAGTAGATTCATTCAAGTCCACTTCTGCGACATCAACATAAAAATAATATTTTACATACGTATACTATCATATAATATAACTTTATTAAATTGTTATATAATAAAATGTAAAATTATTATTAAATATAATATATAATTTATAATATAATGTAATATTATATTATTATAATGATGTAGTATTAATATAATATAATAATGCTTTAATATAATATTTAATGTTACAAAATATTATATTACTAACATACAATATATTATTAGTATTACTATTTTTATAATATAATGCTATAATTTAATAATGATAATATAATATTATTATTTTATTATATAATATAATATATTATATATGTATATATTTATATTACCGATAAAAAAAATAATATTATATACACACACACACACATATATATATATATATATTTATATTAGCGATTCTAGTAACTGAGCACCCAGAATCCTAACCTAGAATCACAGAATCACCTTGGAGAGGGATTTTGATTTTGGTGGGATTCTAACATTAGATTCTAGAATCTGTTCCTAAAATCCGACCTAAAAGCATGTTATGAGATTCTAGAATCGGATTCTATCAGAATCCAGAATCTGGAATGCCCACCAAATGCCCCTAGATTTGCTATTCCTCCTCTGATACTGCAAGTTCCATTCCAAGTTCTGAAGTTCCCTCGACATGGGGGAATATCTAAATGAACCCTCCATATTTCTCCTAAATCTATCTACTGCCTTCGGGATGTTCACAACGATCCCCCATTTTCTTCCGAAACTTCCAACCTTAACAAAGAGGCTATGTCTTCAACACCCACCCAGTCATCTACAGGTAACTCTACCCGGACCCCCTCCCCTACCTGACTGGTTGAATAGTCCAAATGTTCCTCATCCCACCCTTTATCTGCATCTAAAATCCCCATATTACTCGGCTGAAATACTTGGTGTCTCAACAAGGAAACAATTTGGTAAGGATTCAGCTCAACAATTGCATTGGCATTTGGCAAATCAGCATTTACAAGCAAACTTCTGAGAGCTGATGCAAATCATATATGGGAGATGGACAATGGAATAAATAAATCATCAAAATAGAAAGAGACAATTTTACCTGAATTACCAACCACTGCACAATAGTAAGCGCATGTGATAAGGAGAGGGGTTAGACCACTGGATTGAAGAACACAGAAACGAAGGCTGCCTTACTACCACGTCATCAATATTATGTAATAATGATGACAAAGGAGGCGTCACCTGTTCCCCCACCAATGGCATAACAAATGCAAGGTCTTTCCAGGTGGACCGCAACTGAGTAACGAACTCAGAAGCCAAAACAGAATTCGAAGAAGATGAAAGCACCAACTGAGATTCATTTTTCGGTTTTTAAGAAAGTTTCACCCAAGACCTCTTCGATTCCAGCTCTTTCATAACCCACCTAAAGCAAATCTTGAAGCAGTACTTGATCATCAGATAACCTGGATTCTGCCGCACCTCTCATTTCCCTTTCGACTTGAATCCCCTCCATGGCCACCTCTTGAGGCATACCCACAACCACTTCAGCAGACGGACAAGCATAATTCCCAAGATCGGAGATGATTGTATGCTCCTCAATGGAATTTGCTACGAATACCTCTTCCCCTCCGTTTTTGAGCTTCACGGCAACAATAATCTTAGATATCTCTTTCAGCTCCTTTTTCATTTGAGAGAGAATTGGGCTAAGGGCTTCCACCGTGAGACCCACAATTTCTTTTAAATGGTGCGGCTTAGAGACATCTTCTCTATGTTAAAAAAACGCAGAGTTGTAGAGATCGATTGAGCCTTTGAAGCACTGGCCTGAAATGGACCTTGGATAGGGATCGGACTCACCCTTCTTATGTTACTAAATCTTCTTGTGGCCGATCTGGTCCTTTTCCTTTTACCAGGACTAGAGAAACAAAGATGGGCCCCAACACTATTGTGCCTCCCCCTCTTGCCCACCCTCGGCCCACGAGAACAATCCCGACCCCTGCTCTCCCCCTTGCCCAGATTTCTGATTTTTAATTAATATTTTCACCACGAAAAGGCTCCCAGCTGTCACGCATACCCCATCTTGAAGCTTCCACCTCATTAAAACAATTTCTAACACCTTTTATCTCCATACCCCAGAAGCCACGTGTCCCCTTGAGTGCTATCTCATCGTCTTCCTCCTTTAACCCAAATCTCTGGACCTCGTCAACCACTGAAATCTCCAACACCTTCTCTGATGGCGAAAGGGTCACTTGCACCCGGAACTCGATGCTCCCAACCAACAATGACAATGCATGAGGGATCCTAAGTGGATTATTACATTTGACCAAGAGTTTCGCATATTTCATTCACCTCTTCTGAGCCGTAGTCTCGTCCAAACGAACCAAACCAAACCTCTAGAGGCATCTCTGATCAACAAAAGCATTTCATCGAACCAGAAGTCAGGGGGAGACCAAAGACGTAGATCCAAGTACCTTCTGATTTTTTTTCAAAAGGGGTTTTGTTTTTAACCTCATTCCATCTGCAAACGAGAACAACTTTTGATTTAAGGGGGAGTGACTTCAAAGATGCATGAGAAGAAGCCATAGCTTCTGATGGTGCGAATAACCCAGCCTGCCCATCAGAAAAAGGAACAATCTCAGGTTGCGAAGAGAGCTGATAGTAGGACATGAGTTCATTTGAGATAGATGCCCAGGAAGATTCAGAGTTTTGAGATAACACCAGAGCTCAAAGTACTATTTAAGAGAGCCTGCAGGGCCTGCAAATTTTAGGAGAGGCTTGGGTTCTTAATACTTTAGCTATAGAACAACTTATTTACTTTTATTTCTATCGCTCTATACAGAAAAGAGCAGGTTAGAAAACCTAATGACGTGTCTGATTTATACACAAGAGTATCTTCATACAGATAAGATCTTCTCCAGTTTGTTACTTCCAAGATGTCTTGTCTATATAATACAATTTTGGTAATGTAGGATTGAAGCTTAGATACCATCTTGTTGGTCAGCATGATTTTACTCTCTAAGCTTTCATTTTAAGATCTGTGATTATAGGTTGCTGAACTGGAGTGTTAGTAATCTGGGATCTCTGATTGTAAAATAAAACTAGGAGAAAAGAAAATGAGGTAATAATGGACTGTGAAACATTTTAGAACTATGTTGGCTGGAATTACTTTGCATTTCCAACCTAACAGATTAATGGGGAGAGAATTCAGCCCTATAAATTCCAATCTAACAGATTAACGGGAGAGAAGTCACACCTATAAATGGTGGCAACCATAGTTCGGGTTTATGCTAAACTTCAAGCTGGATTTAGATAGAGGGGTCCTGTGTACATATAAGGGTAAGAAGATGGACTACTTTTTTTCCTTTAAAAATATAAACTATCTAGAAACTTTTTTTCTTCTTCTAAATATCAATCATGGTTGAAAAAGATTTTATCTTTAGGCAAGTCTATAGTTTCGTCAATAGTTCATTATATGCTCTCAAAATCTCTTTTGTATTGGTTAATATGTTGGTGTAGACCAGGTTTGGATCCCGATCTGAAACTGAAATTTAAAGTTAAAGCTATGATATGCTTATTCTCTTTGAACAGGAAAGGACATAAATAGGAACTCATCAAGTACTGAAAATGGCTTAAATGCTGAGAACAATTTAAAAGCAATGTAAACTCAAATTTGGAAATTGAGTTAAAGACTTAAGAGCGTCAATAACTCAACATAGGAATTAACCTTAGACTAAAGAAGGTTCAATATCTTTAAGTTTTGATTTATAAAAAAATAGAATTTGGTCATAGATTTGCTGCATGCTTGTGAATTTCTCCGTAATTTGCTCAGATGTCTGAATTAACTATGTTGGGTTTCTTGTAGTCTTCTAAATTTCGGCAAAATTTTCTCAAAATTTATTTATTCCCCCCCCCCCCCCCTTTGGAGAATATCTTCAAAGGGATTTCCTCATTTACTATAATTGGCGATATATCGTCAATTTATCAATATACATCGATACATTAAATTTTTTCTTCCTTAAAACTGGTCGACGCAATTGACATGGGGGAAATGTTGATCGAAATATCCCCCATTTTCACCAAAACCTCCTTTTCTCAACAAGGTGACCAAAAATCAAGTGTTTTTTTGTTGCATTTTCTTCAAGATTTGATTTTGTAATTTGCATTACAAAATCAAATCTAAAGACTCCATTACTAAGATCTGATAAGAATCACTCGTTATATTGAAGATTGAAGCACCAATTTTGGGAATTTGTAAGGTATATCTAAAATCGTCCTATATTTTGTTTTAAGTTGTATTTTTTGCATAACTCTAGTTCCATTAGGTTTAAAATGCATGTTGATACATTTATTCAAGTTGGGTGAACACTTTATGTGGATGTGATACTCATTGTTATCATACATTTGATCATATATCTGGATGTTGCATTTTTAGTTGTTTCAATGTTTTTTTTTTTTTGACATTTAGATGTATTTTGACTCTTATGTGGATGGTAGTTCACATTTCATATGGCAATTCATATTTACAGGTTGACAACATGTATATTTTTGGATCCCTAAATGTTTGTTCATCATAGTGCATAGTTGTTTATTGTTATATTTTGAGTTGTTTGTTTGTGTTTATGTATGATTTAGTGATCCCTGAAGTTTCATTTCAAAATCCAAGTTTTTCTTAATTTCCTCCATCTGGCGAAATATTTTGTCAAAATGAAAATATCTCTCGATATTTCAGCGAAATTTACCCCTGGTCCTGGTGGCAAAATTTGCAGCAAAAGAGACATTTAAAACACTGGTTTGTTGGACAGATAATTGAATGTGCCGTTAATTGGTTAAACAAAATCAAGGAAGTTGGATGGACTAGTATTGGAAAAATAATGTACTTAACTTTTTTGGGTATCTTTATCTTTATGTAATGCAATCTCATTTGACTTGTCGCATTCAGCTAGAGTGATGAGATTGTGCTCCCATGTATCATGGTCTTGATTTCTGCTTATCAGCCTATGATGTTCCATGTGCTCACATTGCACTCATATTTCTTCTTCTTCTTCTTCTCTTTCTCTCTCTCTCATTTTAAGTTGAACGTCATCTAACACAAGGTGCATGTTTCTCCCCATATTTTTTTTTTGATTGATAACGAAATTTTATTAAAAGAGGAGGAAAAAAGTACAGAGCGAATTAAAGAAAGAAAGAAA
>JAUPMG010149486.1:0-11055 GCA_031762675.1 Pachysandra terminalis
AAGCTAAAATTTCTCAAATTACTATTTTACCCTTAAGTTTTCCAATTGATATTTTATGTTTTATTCAGGTTGTTACATTACACCATTTATTGCTTGAAGAAGGAAATGGTGTAATCCATCCTCAATGGACATTTTCACAAATACGTAGAGGGCAAAAGAGAATGATTTTGAGGACTTCATATTTTAGAATTTGGTTACAAAATTTTTTAGGGTTTGTTAGACATGTTTTAGAAACCGGTTACACTATTGCTTGAAGAAGGAAATAGTGTAAACTATCCTCCATAGACATTGTTACAAATAGGTAGAAGGAAAAAGAGAATGCGTTTAAGGACTTAGTTACACACATTTTAGGATTGGGTTACATACATTTTAGGGGTGGGTAACACACATTTTATAACTGGGTTACACCTTTATTACTGGAAGAAGGGAAGGGTCCTCCTTGCACATTTTACAAATAGGTAGAAGGAAAAAGAAATTGGTGTATAAGGCTTACATCCATGAAGAAGGTTATAGCGTACAAGTTTGACAAGTCAAGTATCAATGAAGATTTGCAAACATTTTAGGAGAATTTGACACACATTTGAGAACTGAGGGGTTCCACTCTTCAATGCTTGGGGTTCTACAAGGGTTTGGACTTGTTGAGACACCTTTTTGGGGGGAGTTGGACACACTTTTGGAGCAGGTGACGTATTTGAGGACTTGGTGACACACATTTGAGGACTTAGGGGTTAATGCTTGGGGTTGTACAAGGGTTTGGACTTTTTGAGACAACCTTTTGGGGGGAGTTGAAAACATTTTAAGGATTTGGTGACACATTTAAGGACTGAGAGGTTCCACCCTTCAATGCTTGGGGTTCTACAAGGGTTTGGACTTATTAAGACACATTTTCAGGGGCAGTTGGACACATTTTAGAACACATTTGAGGATTTGGTGACACACATTTGAGGGCCAAGGGGTTCCACCCTTTAATGCTTGGGTTGTACAAGGATTTGGACTTTGTGAGACACCTTTTTGGGGGGAGTTTGACACATTTTAGGAGAATGTGACATACATATGAGTATTTGGCGACACACATTTGAGGATTGAGGCGTTCCACCATACAAGAATTGGGGTTGTACAAAGGTTTGTACATGATGAGAATCCTTTTTGGGGAGAGTTGGACACATTTTAGGAGAAGATGACAGACATTTAAGGATTTGGTGACACACATATGAGGACTGAGCCACCCTTCAATGGTTGGGTTGTACAAGGGTTTGGATTTTATGAGACAACTTTTTGGAGGATGTTGGACACATTTTAGGAGGTGACACACATTTAAGGATTTGGTGATACACATATGAGAGACTGGGTTCCACCCTTCAATGGTTGGGTTTGTGAGACACTTTTTTGGAGGAAGTTAGAAACATTTTAGGAGAAGGTGACACACATTTAAGGATTTGGTGACACACATATGAGAACTGGGTTTCACCCTTCAAGGGTTCGGGTTGTACAGGGGTTTGGACTTGGTGAGAGTTTTTTGTACGGAGTTGAACACATTTTAGTAGGGGGTGACACACATTTAAGAATTTGGTGACACACATACGAGGATTGGGTTCAACCATTCAAAGGTTAGAGTTAAACAAAGGTTTGGACATGGTGAAACACCTTTCTAGAGGGAGATTGACACATTTTAGGAGAATAGATCAAACGTTTAAGGATTTGGTGACACACATATGATGACTGGGTTTCACCCTTTAAGGGCTGAGGTTGTATAAAGGTTTGGACATAGTGAGACACATTTTTGGAGAAAGTTTGACACATTTTAGAAATGGGTGAAATACATTTAAGGATTTGGTGACACACATATGAGGACTGGGTTTCACCTTTCAAGGGTTGGGTTTGAATAGCGGTTGGAACATGGTGAGACATTTTTTTGGAGAAATTTGAAAACATTTTAGCAAGGGGTGAGTTACATTTAAGGATTTTGTGACACATTTATGAGGACTGGGTTCCACCCCACAAGGGTTGGGTTCGTATATGGGTTTGGACATGGTGAGACACTTTTTTGGAGAAAGTGGGCACATTTTTGGAAGGGGTGAGACACATTTGAGGATTTGTTGAGACACATATAATGACTGGGTTCTACCCTTCAAGGGTTGGGGTTGTATAGGGGTTTGGACTTGAAGAGGCATATTTTAGAGAAAGTTGTACACGTTTTAGGAAGTGATGAGACATATTTAAAGATTTTGTGACACACATATGAGGACTAGGTTCCACCCTTGAAGGGTTGCAGTTTTATAGGGTTTAGACATAGTGAGATACATTTTTGGAGAAAGTGAAACACTTAAGGATTTAGTGACACATATATTAGGATTGGGTTCCATCCTTCAAGGGTTGGGGTTGTATAAGGGTTTGGACATGGTGAGACACCTTTGTGGAGAAGTCCGACACATTTTAGGAAGGGTTGAGACACATTTAAGGACTTGGTGACACACATACGAGGACTGGGTTCCACCCTTCAAGGGTTGGGGTTGTATATGGGTTTGGACATAGCGAGACACTTTTTTGGAGGAAGTTGGACACATTGTAGGAGAAGGTGACGCACATTTAAGGATTTGGTGACGCACATATGAGGACTGAGTTCCACCCTTCAAGGATTGGGGTTGTATAGGGGGTTGGACATGGTGAGACACCTTTTTGGAGGGAGTTGGATACATTTTAAAGGGGTTGACACACATTTAAGGATTTTGTAATACAAATATGAGGACTAGGTTCCACCCTTCAAGGACTGGGGTTGTATAGGGATTTGGACATGGTGAGTTACCTTTTTTGTGGGAATTGGACACATTTGAGGAGAATATGGCACACAATTAAATATTTGATGACACCCATATGAGGACTGGGTTCCACCCTTCAAGGGTTAGGGTAGTATAGGGAATTGGATATGGTGAACACCTTTTTGGAGGGAGTTGGATACATTTTAGGAAGGGGTGAGACACATTTAAGGATTTGGTGACACACATACGAGGACTGGGTTCCACCCTTCAAGGGTTGGAGTTGTATAGGGGTTTAGACTTGTTGAGACACCTTTTTGGGGAAAGTTGAATACATTTTAGGAAGGGGTGCGACACATTAAAGAATATGGTGACACTCATACAAGGAATGGGTTCCACCCTTTAAGGATTGGGGTTGTATAAGGGTTTGGACATGGTAAGACACTTTTTTGAAGAAAGTTCAACACATTTTAGAAAGGGATGAAACACATTTAATTTAAGGATTAGGTGACAAATATATGAGGACTGGCTTCCACGCTTCAAGTGTTGGGGTTGTTATGGGTTTGGAATAGTGACATATTTTTGGAGGAATTTGGGTACATTTTAAGAGAATGTGACATATATGAGGACTGAGTTCCACCCTTCAAGGATTGAGGTTGTATAGGGGTTTGGACATGGTGAGACATCTTTTTGGAGGGAGTTTGATGCATTTTAGGAGGGGTGACATACATTAAAGGATTTGGTGACACACATTTGAGAATGGGTTCCAGCCTTCAAGGGTTGGGGTTGTATGGGCGTTTGGACATGGTGAGACACATTTTTAGAGGGAGTTGGACACGGTTTAGGAGAAGCCGACACACATTGTCCAAACCCTATACAACCCAAACCCTTTAAGGGTGGAACCTAGTCCTCATATTTGTGTCACCAAATCCTTAAATTTGCCTCACCCTCTCCTAAAATGTATGCAACGTTCTCCAAAAAGGCATCTCACAATGTCCAAACCCTATACAACCCCAACCCTTGAAGGGTGGAACCCAGTTCTCATATGTGTGTCACCAAATCTTTAAATGTGTCTCACCCTTCCTAAAATTTGTCCAACTTTCTTTAAAAAGGTGTCTCACCATGTGCAAGCCCCTATACAACCCAACCCTTGAAGGGTGAAACCCAGTCCTCATATGTGTGTCACTAAATCCTTAAATGTGTCTCACCCCTTCCTAAAATGTGTCCAAATTTTTCCAAAAAGGTCTCACCATGCCCAAACCCTGTACAACCCCAACCCTTGAAGGGTTAAATCAATTTCTCATATGGGCGTTACCAAATCCTTAAATGTGTGTCATTTTTTCCTAAAATGTGTCCAACTCCCACAAAAAATGTGTCTCACTATGTCCAAACCTTATACAACCCCCAACCCTTGAAGGGTGGAACCCAGTCCTCATATGTGTGTCACCAAATTCTTAAATGCATGTCACCCCCTCCTAAAATGTATCCAACTCCTTCCAAAAATGTGTCTCACCATGTCGAAACCCCTATACAACCCAAACCCGACGGGTGGAACACAATCCTTATATGTGTGTCACTAAATCCTTAAATGTGTCACCTTATCTTGAAATGTGTCCAACTTTCTCCAACAATATGTCTCATTATGTCCAAACCTATACACAACCCCAACCTTTGAAGGGTGGAACCCAGTTCTTATATGTGTATCACCAAATCATTAAATGTGATTGACCCCTACCTAAAATGTGTCCAACTTTTTCCAAAACGGTATCACCATGTAGAAACCCCTATACAACCCTAACGCTTGATTGGTGGAACTCAGTCCTCATATGTGTCACCAAATTCTTAAATGTGTCGCACCCCTTCCTAAAATGTGTCCAACTTTCTCCAAAAAGTTGTCTCACCATGCCCAAAACCCTATACAATCTCAACCCTTGAAGGGTGAAACCCAGTCCTCATATGTGTTTTACCAAATCCTTAAATATGTGTCACATTCTCTTAAAATGTGTAACTCCCCCTAAAAAGTCGTCTCACCAAGTCCAAAATCATTCTACAACCCAAACCATTGAAGGGTGGAACCCCTCAGTCCTCAAATGTGTCACTTGCTCTAAAAATGTGTCGAACTAGCACCCCACCACCACCACCACCACCACCAGTACCATTACCACCACCACCCCACCACTACCACCACCATCCCACCATCACGACCACCCCACCACCACCACCAACCACTACACCATCACCACTACCATTCTCACCACCACCCCACCACCATCACCACTTCCATTACCACCACCACCAATATGATGGTGGTGGTGATGGTGTGGTAATGATAGCAGAAGACGTGCATTCTGCAACTAATACTTCAATCATCGCACTCGAACGATATCCACAGTATTCCCTTTTACAATAATACAATATCTTCAAAAACCTGAACTGGTATTTTCGGTACATGCCCATTTCAAATGGGGTAAAATTGACTTTCTTTCGCTGTGACATCAGATGTGGTCCTAGGTAACAATCCGCAGGGGTGTACAATTGGTCGGGCCAAGCAGGTCCTAGGTAACAATCTGCAAGGGTGTACAATTGGTCGGGCCAGGCCGGTCCAGCCCATGTCTAGGCACAATTAATTTGCTATGCCATGCCGTGTCGTGTCATGCCCTGCTTGGGATTCATGGCCCATGTCATGGCACCGGCACAGTCTAGCCTGTCCAATGTAGGTCAAACCACGGCACAGCCCAGCCATGCTTCGTGCCTTCATGCTATGCCAGTGTGTCCAGCAAGCGCGACTCTTACTGTGCCATGCCAGCCCAGCATTTTGAACACCCCTAAGGGTGATTCATTGTTAAGCTATCACTTTCCTGGGCTAGTATCTGATACTGTAGAAGGTTTTCTGCTCGAGAACTTTGTAAATGCTAGTGGCAGAAGCAATGGCATGAGAGCCACCTTTCTGGGTTCTGATACCGTATCTAGGGATGGCAATGGGTTTGTTAAACGGATAATTGGACCTGCATCAACTCTATTGGGGTGCGTTTGCTACGACAAAATTCAGTTGGAGTCTGACCTAACTCAGGTCTACCGTTCTACTTGAAAATCTGTATTTTGTCCATGATAAACATGATCCAATCTGAACCTGCCCTAACCGGGCCTTGTACAGGTTAGAAGCGGGTTTGGTATAGGGTGGAGTTCTAGAGGAGCAAGTTAGGCTGCGTTTGAACCAGTTTGTGCTTATGGATAAGCAATCATTGGATAAGTGCTCTCATTGAATGAGAGCACTTATTCACAGTAACAATAAACTGCATATTTGAAGAAAATAGTGTTTGGTATATATATTAATTTACGTGCGTATAAATGTTTAGGGGTAAAATAGGTATTATAAAAATATTATTAAAGTTTAGAAATAACATTTACTTGAGTGCTTATGAGAATTTAATAGTAAAATGGGTAATTAAAAATATAACTGAAGTTGTGAAATAGCTTAATGTATAAGAGCTTGTGAGAGCAGCTTCTCCTTATGGGTAGGCTTCCTCTACTGCTTATGGGTAAGCACTTACCTATAAGTGCTACCGAACACATTTAATTTTAAAAAGTGCTTATATAAGCTATAAGCTGCAATTAGTACTTAAAGAAGCGGGGACAATCACAGCCTATGACAAGAAGGCAGGATTTTCTGTTTTCCGATTGGTAATATGAAGTCTCCTTCAATGTATGATCAGCAAGAACACAGGCAAAATCTGGTGATAATGTAAATGTAAAATATAACACGTTTGATTTAGATCCATGATTGATGTACATTATACGCAAGAAAACCACGTCAAAGAAAAATGAAAAGAAAAGAAATACTTATTAATGATGCAAAAGCAACCATCTTCAGAATTTGACATCCCACATAAAAAAAGTTGGTACTGCCAAATCTTTTAAAAAAAAAATTAAAAGCAAAGAGCGTAGTTATGCGTGGTTGTGTTGCTTCATAAAAATAAAATATATAAGAGAAAGTAGAGCTAGGGACCTTAATTTATAGAATTGTATTGATATGAAGTGCTTTAAGCAGTGCAGTAGCCATCTGTTTTACCAAGACTTGACCTCCGGAGCGTTGCCCATCTCTGCGCTCCTCAATAAGACTCTGGAGCTTCTGAGGCAGATCGTTCTCCACAATGAGTTGCTTAGGTCGTGGATGGTGCTCATAAACAGCCTGCCACAAGGGTTTCAGCAAGTGAAGTAATAGAAGAGAGGCTTACATAATTTGCCAAGTCACAACCATACTGAATAGTTGATTAAAGAAACATGTGCAAAATGTCAAATCTTTTCTTCACAAGCTATATAAATTTCAATCCCTTAATTCATCTAAATTCCAATAGTTAAAGAGCCAATGTATTAGAACTTGAGAGAGAACTTTCTTTAAATAGATTGAAAGCTATTAGATAATCTCATAGACGAAAAGAGGCCAGATACAGTAGCTCAAATTACCATTTTTAATAGATTCAAAGATCCCATGGAACTCCTAACTTCAATTTGAGTTGATATTAACATTCAGCAGATGGGTGCCTCGTAATTCACATTTTGTTTTTTCAGTTTTGCCCTGGTGTGAGGTAAGATATCCTTTTTGGAAATGAAACTTCCAAAGAACATCAAATTTTTTCAATGGAACACAAGTTATTCAGAAAGTGTTCCCACAAATCAACAATGTTGTTATTGTGGTAAGATGAAAATGCTTATATCAGTCAAATACTTTCCCCAACAGAACTGTCCGGAGAACCTCAATCAGGTGGAAATGGGAAGATCAAATAGGCATTGCAACATGGTCAAATGGCCGGAGGGAGTGGTTAAGTCTTGTACTGGAGAAGGAGAACCAATAGTGCCAGTGGTCTTATCAGTGGAAAATCTGATTTCCTATGATCATGTTTGGTTGGAGTCATTGAAGGTGAACTCCTGAAAGCATCCAAAGTAGCAGTTCGGACTAAGAGCACTTGGAATTTTTTTTTTTATGGGTTAGAAGTGAGAAAGTTAACCCATAACAGATTCATTTTGTGGTTTCCTACAATAGAGTCAGCAGAAGGAATCCTAAATGAGGGGAACTGGAAGTTCGGAATGCGCAGGTGACTGGAGGTTGAATGCGAAGGAACCTTTATTCATAACCATACATTTGGGCGAGGTTGGTTGGGGGTGCCTTTAAACTTGTGGGGTGAAGATTTATTTGAGAAATGGGTGACTACTGCAGTGGATATGTTCGTACAGATTTGGTGATAGACAAGGTTGATGAGCTTCAATGGATAAGAATCTAAGTTCATCACACAATCAACTGTTTTTTGCATAGCTACATTTGGCCTGAAATAGAAAGAGGACTGGCCTGCCACATTGATGGATACTAGACCAGTTAGAGAGGAGTTAAGATAAAGGGGTATCACAACTGTAAACTCTTCGTAAGGGCGTCCCAAGAGGTAAGATTGCAGGAGGTGGTTGAAAACTGTAGTCCAGTCCAGTTTAACCCAAGGTTTTAAATTTCGATTTGACTGGCGAAATTTTTCCAAATTTTCCCGAAATGGGGAAATATTGCCATGTCGCACATACAAAAATAGTGAAGAGAAAAAAAACCTTGGTTTAACCTGAATTCATCATATGGGGTTGAGCGCAGGTACAAATCCTTCGCCAGAGAGAATTGGTATAGCATGTAGTTAGGTGGAGGATGGGGGGAAAAGATCATGTACATAGCAGAAAGGTGGGTTTAATCTTAGCCATGAATAATGCAATGATCGTATGGCACAAAATCCAAGTTATTCAAATTTTGATTTCCCAAGCCAGACGTGGGAATAATCGAAACGCAGTGACTTCAGGAGTAGGTGTTATGGAAGGCAAGGATATTGCTGGGCCTGATGTTAATGAAGGCAGTTTTGGCCCACCCATTTCAGGTCATCCTTATCAGAAGCACTTTATCCAACCTACCTATGTATTTCTTGTCGATCTTAAGATTCCAATGTTTGTGGTTAAGTGGATTGAAAAACTTCGAAGGGATTTGCTTTGGTATGTTACAGGAGAGGGACATAAGTATCACCTAGTTAAATGGTCTAACCTTTGCAGGCCTTGGACGGTGGGCAGCTGGGTTGGGATTACTTGTGATGCTGAACAAAGAGTTATTGGGAACTGGCTTTGGAATTCTAGGAGGAAAGGGAAGGTCTTTGGAGAACATATAGACTAGGTGATTAGGCTTCTGCTCCATATAATGGTTCTCATGGTGTAGGATTATGGAAGGTTATCTCAGTGTATTTGATTAGTTTGTGACGGGCACTCAATTTGAAGTTGGGATATGGAGTATGGGATAGCTGAGGTTTTGGGGAGACGTGGTGATTTAGCCTACACTATCAGCTTCTAGCCTTATTCTTGGGGGCTTCTGTGCAATATGCTTGGGTTCGAGATCTCTTGATAAGGGATAGTAAAGAAATTTATTATAATTTCATTATCAGAAGAGCCTTATTTTGATAGAAAATTGAATTCTCTTGCATCCTTGTTCCCTTTTCTTCAGTTGAAAGCCTTAGGACATGGGTGTGATAAAAGAAAGGTATATTCTTGTTTGGATCATTCTTCCTCTCTTATTTCATTGAGTGATTGGCTTCCTGGGTGAAACTAGAGAACTGTGGTTCACCAGCCTCCCACCATCTTTACTTCTCTGGGAAGTACAGTTCGCTATTCACCTAGAAGTAAGGTTTTTCATCATATAATTTAGGGAAGTGCGGTTCGCCAGCCACCCAACATCTTTGCCTCTTTTGGTAAGCGTAGTTCACTAGCCACCCAAAAGTAGGATTTCTATTCATTTGTGTAGGGAAGTGCGGTTGGCCAGCCTCTTGCCCCCTTGCTTGTTATGGGAAGTGCAATTTGCTAGCCACCCAAAAGTGGGATTTTCATTCTTTCAAGAAATGAGGTTCGCCAGCCCCTCGAAAGAAGTTTCACAATTCAACATTCACCTTCATAGGGAAGTGCAGTTCATTACGCAAAGAAGATCACAAGTCATTCATGTTGCATTCTTTCGGGAAGTGCAATTTGCCAGCCCCTCAAAAGAAGTTTCAAATTCATCATGTTGCATTAACCTTCCTAGGGAATTGCAGTTTGCTAGCCACCCTAGAGAAAATCATGTCATCCATGTTGCATTCTTTCAAAAAGTGTCGTTTTTTTCCCCCTGAAAGTCATTCATATTGCATTTATCCCCTTAAAGAAGTCGTGACGCATCACATCATCATGCGAATGTATTAATTTTAAGTCACAAACTTTGTAGCGCAGTCTTCCATTATAGGTATTTTGAATCCGCATCCTCACAATTGCGCCAAGAAGAGCAGACAACCCGTATAATCTTCGGTCAAGGATGTCTCAAGAGAAGGACGTAGGCCACCCAAGACACCCATCAGTTAAAAGATCAGGTGGCGTCCCTGGAAAAGATGCTTGACACTTTGTTCAAAAGTCATGCCTACGCCAGCCCAAAATAAAATCAGGGATCGTCCTCTCATCCCCCTCCTCAACCTGCAAAGATAATCCCTTTTCACAAGCCAACAGCTCCTCTCCAGATGCCCATTCCGCAAAAAGAATACCATCATGAAGAGAAGAGGAATGGAGAGCACAAGGGGAGTCAGTCAATGAGAGTCTGTTAGCCAAAGTAGAAGCAATATAGGAAGAGCTACATAGGACTAGGGAAAATGATGTGTACAGGGCATCTAATTTTAGCGACCTCTACATGTTACCTGATGTCAAGGTGCCTCCAAAGTTTGATTGTCCAGATTTCGAAAAGTATAACGGATAAGGTTGTCCGATGTGACACCTGAGGATATATTGCGGTACTATGTGCACATAAGGAGGAAATGAGAAGCTGCTAATCCAAATCATCTAGTGTAGCCTAATTGGCCCGACAATGAAATGTTTTTCTTTACTCGACCATTCCAAGACCAAGACATGGCAGGATGCTAGGATCTGGCAGATGCATTTATAACGTAGTACTGATTTAACGCGGATATGGTCTGTAGTGACCCAGAACCGTTACTATCAATATATTAGATTCTATGATAAATTAGCTGGGCTAATTTAATGAGATTAATTAGAAAGAAGGTATGGAGGTTAGATTAGTAATTTTTCCTTAATTAATAAATGTTTAATTATGAGTTTGGGATAAAATTTAATTAGATAGAACCATATTATAATCAGGAGGAGTACATGGGTTTTATCTCTCTAATTATAATGTTTATTGAGGCTTCTATGTGATTGTATTTATTTAATTTAATTTCTAATTAGACATAGGGGTTTAATTGTTGTCTATTTTATCTTTTGG
>JAUPMG010149497.1:0-11055 GCA_031762675.1 Pachysandra terminalis
GCTTATGGACGGGTTAGGGGTTGTTTGTTGTAATCTCATCATTGATTTGGGACTGTGTATCTACTGTCTTGGGATGCATGCCCATGGTAATGAGCTATGTGCTTATTGGTTGGGCTATATGCCTTTGAGTTAGGTTGTGGACCTAAATATATTGGGATGTGTGCCATTTGGTTTGGGTTGTGGGCCTAAATGTTGGGCTGTAAGCCTGTTATATGAATAATGTTGTTTCTTAATGAGATACCCGACCCATACCCAAAAGCCTATGATACTAGACCAATTGAACCGAGTCTAGACCAGTTGGACCAGTTTGATCTAGACTTGGATTTATATGACGAATTTAGGTGGTTAGAGATGATTTATCACCACAGGACTTATGTGATGATTTCCATAGAATTATCGACGTGTATGGGCGCGTGGATAGTGTTCTTTGACTTATCACTAAGGTCTTATTAATATTAATCTCATGTTATACTGTGTTAAGTTTGTGGTTAAGTGTACCCGGGAGGTGAAGAAATAAGTGGTTTCCCATATGGATTCCTGGAGGGTTGACTAGACCCGTGGTTGAAAGGTCGACGAAATAAGAATAGGGGTTTGTGATACCCTATACGGTCTGCGCTGGATCAAGAGTATTGTACACTCTAAAGTAATGCACTATGGTTGCGCTGTACCATGGGTTTGACCGCCCGGAACGGAAGGGGAATTCTGGATGTTCCTGGGGTCAAATTCCCCGAATTGTTTGGGAAACTTTTGAGGGACACTTAACTTCCAAGTTAACATAGGCTATATCATCATTGTTGCATTATTCTGTGAACATATCATTAGATTATGCGCATGACATCATATCATCATCTCATAACTGAATCTGTATATCGTATTGCTTTCCTTTAAGTTATTATATTGAATATGTTCTATAATTTTTATATGATTTGACCATGGTTTATTAGTTATGATTCTTATATGGGCATTCCAAGGTCACTGCAACGTTTCATGTTACAGGTCGGCAGTAAAGATGAAAGATTTCTAGATGTTATTTTTTTTCCTTTCATTCATTTTGGATTAGTTGTAAGGCTCGTATGAAGCCGTTGAATTATCAATCATCGTATTTACTTCCCCGCACTCTGAAAGTTGTTATTGAATAAAATGAGATTTAGTTTCACATTAGTTGTTATCTTGGGTTTTGATATGACAATCGGCGGTCTAGCAATAGATCTCGAAAGTCTCACCTCGTGATTCGTGCCTTCCCACCTTGGGATCTGAGCCACCGGGATCCGGGGCGTGACAGTACACCCCTTTCAAATGTCATGAGGCCAGGCTAACCCCCGCTGGATCCCGAAGTATGGGTAAATCCCTTACCAAATATATGGAAGTCCCCTTTAAAAGGTTATGGGGTCGGGTTAACCCCCGCCGAATCCCGATGTAAGGGTAAACCCCTTACTAGATATATGGTAGACCCATTTCAAAGGTCATGAGGCTGGGCTAACCCCCACCGGATCCCGAGGTAAGGTAAACCCCTTACCATATATAAAGTAGACCCCTTTCAAAAGTCATGAGGACGGGCTAACCTCCGCCGGATACCGATGTAAGGGTAGACCCCTTACCAGATATAAGGTAGACCCCTTTCAAAGGTCATGAGGCTGGGCTAACCCCCGCCGGATCCTGAGGTAAGGATAAACCCCTTCCCGGGTATAAGACCCCTCTCAGGAAGGTCCGGTTCTCCCCTCTTAAAGCTAAGGGTGTTGTTCCCTCTCGCCAAGAGGGGGGCGGCTTACTGACGAGCCACCGAGGAAAAATGTCTACAGTATTGGAGATGACTGTCTCATCCCAGGGGAAAGATTGGAGGTTAAAAACCACCTCCACATGATTCAAACTCAGGTCCCCCGCTCCACGGTTCTCAATCATTGTGCGACCTTTGGCCCAAATAATCATTGTGCGACCTTTGGCCCAAATAATCATTGCACGACCTTTGGTCCAAACAGGAAAAGGGGAGGAGGGGAAACCAAGAAACCCCTTTTCAGGGAAAAGGGCCAGCAAATCAACCCCATTGGCCTAGATGGACGACAGAAGCCCACACAGGCAGCGGCTTGATTTGACTAATCTGCGGCCCGCCCAAAATTCTCAATCATTTCACAGTTTTAGACCAATCAGAAGGGGCGAGGGTGGGGGGAGGGAGGGGGGAATCAAGAAACCCTTTCAAGGAAGGGGGCCAGAGAATCCATCCCATTGGCCCAGGTGGACGGCGAAAGTCCACGTAGGCGGCGTATGGGATTGGTTAAGCTGCAGACTGCGCTATCAGCCTATCCCGCGGTGACAGGTGTCCTTGTAGCATCCGGCATGAATGACACTTGTCACTTGGTGAGCGGGCTCGACCATGGGTGGAAGGCTATAAAGCCTTCACTCCCCAGGATTAAAAGCAACTTTTTGAGAGGGGAGAAAAGTTACAAAAGCAACTTGTGTTGAGTGTTTTCAGTCCCATAGCCAGGATCATATCATAGAGAAAGATGCAGTATTTTCCCTCAGAGACGAGCCAAGGTTAGTCGTCTACCAGCGACCTAGATGGTCGCCAGCCGGGTGGAGAGCCGCCCCTTGAAGCTCCGACTCCACCCCGCGAGTCTCCCCTCTTGAATCCACTGCCTCCAAGCGCTCCTCACCCAGGACTCCAGGCTCCTGACTGCTTCCTCACTCGCTGACACGCTTTGGCTCATTCAGTAGTAGCTCATGGTCATGGTAGCGCAGCAGAACGCCAGCCAGCAACCCACCACTCCCCAGGCATCGCGGCAGCCTTCCACATCTCAGGACGACACGACCAAGTCGAGGCCACAAACAAAACCCTTATCAAGCTGCTAAGTAAAATGACTTACGATCATCAGTCCCGGTGGAACGAGCATTTACCCAACGTCCTTTGGGCGTATCAGGTGTCGAAGCATTGTGCGACCCAAGCTACCCCCTTCTCACAAGTTTATGGGACGGACGTTGTGCTTCCTGTTGAGCTACAAGTCACCTCGGCCCGGGTGTTGTAAGCAGCCGGGATCGACTGGGACACTCATGACCTAGCTGTAATCCGGATGGATGAGTAGGACAACCTTAATGAAAGGTGCGAAAGGGCTTTTGCCCGTAACCAGCAATATCACCAAGTTATTGCTAAGGCTTATCAAAAGAGGGTGTCACCCCGAAACTTTTACGTAGGTGGTTTGGTTCTCAGAACCTCGTGGTTCGAGCGAAGTAATACTATCAAACCTAAGTCCGTGCCCCGGTGGGACGGACCCTTTAAGATTACTCAGGCTTATGCCTCCGGTTATTACAGGATTTTATCATTCGAGGATGATGCTCGGGAAGAACTTGTGAACAGAAAATGGTTAAAGCATTATTATTATTAATTGGCTTGTAAACAAAAGAGAAGGAAAAAAAAGAGTTTTATTCATCTGTTTTTAATACATACAACTCCCTTGGGAGTAAGCTGGTTAGCACAAAATGGTTGTCTATCAGCGGAATGGAATTCTATTGACGAAATGCCTCCTCTTTCCACTCTTCACCTTCTCTCCCATTCCTCTCCATCTCCCGGAGCTCTTCCTCTTCCCTCCCAGGCCTGGATCAGCTGCGAGATGGCGACTGCATCCTCGAAGATGCCCCTTTGCATCCCGTACCTCCGCATCAGCCGGGCTATGACTTCTTCCAAGCTGGACAGATGGTCTTTCAACCAGTCCTCTTTGAAGCCCAAGTCCCCTAGCCCAAAGAAGCTCACCCTCCACACGTCGAGCACGTCCCCTGTTAGTGACTTGAAGCCGGTCCCTGAGATGGATTCCATCAGGGAGCACAGTTCTACGTACCCCCCGTTGTGAACCCAAGTCAAGGAAACCTTTTCCTTGTCTACAACGTCTCCGTGAGTTCAAAAGATGAATTCCATCCAGTTCACCATTTCCTCAAGAATCTAGTACCCTTGGAATTGCGAGAGGGTGCCGTAACTGTCTGGGCAGGTCTTCTGCTTCTTCTCTAACCTTGAGGGAGCGGACGGCGCAGGATGGGCGACCAGCGAGGGAAAGAGTTGCCCGGCCGGGATGATGGCACTCGGGAGATGATGCAGTCTCCTTTCGCCGTCTCTGCCGCCAGAGAGGGGACGGGGCCCTCTGGAGTCTCGACGATCAAAAGAACCGGGGTCAGCACCCGGTCTGCCTCATGATCTGCCACCCGGGGGGGCTGTCCAAGACTTCCACAATCGGGACGAGAGGGGAGTCAGAAGAGATGGTGGCCACGTTCGAATCTCCCCCCTCCCATTGCTACTCCTCGCGTAGATCCCCGGGTGAGTCGCAGCACCAGCGTCCCCTGTTTGGTCCCAAGCTCTGGACTCAGCAGCGGCCCTGACCTCGACCTCCACCTCGGTGAAGACCCGCGCGGTCTCGATGGCTGCATCCCGGGCAATAGCTCCAGCCTGCTCGACTTTTCGATAGTCTCTTGGGTGGTCTTGAGGACTCCCTCTGGCATCTCCAGGAGAGACTGGGCCAGATCCTGAAAGAGGAAAGATATGTAAGTGTCTTTTTCTTTGAAAGAAAGCAATGGAGCCAGCCTCTCGGTGGCCGGTAGGAATGATGGAAGCGAAGTGATGCTTACCAGGTTTAGCTGGCTACCTTTCCCTCTAATCCCCATCGGCCTCTGGATCTTCAAGAACTGACTGAGGGCCTTGGGAGGGGCATCACCATCACGCCTCGGTTTGGCTGCGGGCCCTAACCAAGAGAACCGATGTTAGTGACCCCGCCCCCCTGTAAAAAAATATAAATAAATATATGCCAAGTCTTACCTTAAGCAGGACGCTCCTCGGCGAGTGTAGGAGCTGATGCCAGCGGGGCATCAATCCAGAGTCTATCTGCAACCAGGACCTGATCATCCAAGAAAATAGTTAGGTACGGCCCCGAGACAACACGCTCTATGGCATGCTCAAGGACAAGCAAGACGGTTACCTTTTTTGGGGGCCTTGGGGCCTTCGCCGGTCCCTTCTTGACCTTCTTGGGAAGATCCGAGAGGGCAACGACCTCAGGAGAAGCCGCCTTGACGGCAGTTGCAATGCCCTTCCCCTGAGTGCAGATTTTAGTAAACAGTTAGCATAAAGGAGGAAGGCCAAACGCCACTTAATCAAGAAGAGGTGCGGCTTACCTTTGCAGGGGGCATGGAAGCCCTGGATGGTCCCGCGCAACTTGATTTCTACCCCATGGTGACAAGCTCCGGAGCAGACGCTTCATCCTCGTCTCGGGTTGCGGCCCCGGAAACCCCCGCCTCGGGGTGGACTGCGGAGGGAGAGACAGCAGGCTCGTACCGCCGGAAGCCGAGTCCAGAGTGATTGACCCTGGGATTCTCCCTTGAGATCCCCTTGGAATCCCCGGTCTTCTTCAGCCAGGTGTCCCGGGCATCGACGGAGGGTACCGTGGGGGCCAGGGGCAACCAGTTGAAAGTGACGGCCTCCTTAAGAAGGTGACCCCAAAGCTCCAGCCAGGCCCCGGTGCCCCCTCCTTTCTTGCCTAGCGGGGCCGTCTGCACCGCATCCCAGGCATTCAAGAACTTGATCCCGTCCGCCAAGGTGAACATCTCACCGACCTCCCGGGGTTTGGGATCGGGAGAGATGCTCACTCGGGGGACCGCCTGGTCCAGCCCGAACTGGAGCGCCATCCGGTCCGGGTTGTAGGCCATGGAGCACGGGGACAGCGCCTCAACCCCGCCCAGGACGTGACCATGGTGAATTATCACCAGGTACGTTTGCATCTCCTGGGGGAGCTCGTGCCATGCTGCCACCAGGATTAGCTCCCCCATCAAGATTGGCCCCCAGCCTCTGCACCACTCCCTTGATCTGGCGGGCCTAGGGGGAAACTCGAACTCCATCTCTTGGTCAAGGATGAAAGAGATGCCCATGTCGGCCCCGGGACGTTCCCTGAACCAGAAAGCCACCTGAGGGTAGGGGCCCTTTTCCCTTGTGACCTCTGCATCCCCTTGGACCTTGTCGTCGATGATGCGTTCACCCCGGGCTCGCAGTTGGTTTGCTGCAATCAGATCCAAGCTCTCGTACAGGTTCCCCAGGAATAAAGGCGCGAGGGGCATGGTTATGCTCTGCGCCAACTTGATGGCCAGCCTGAGTGCTGCCTCGTTCACCTTGTCGTCGGGGAAGCTCGATAGCACGTAGTGGGACAATCACAGGATGATGAAGGCCTTGAAGGCCGCTGGGCTGTCCTTGCCTTCACTGTCCACGACAAAGAGGGTCTTGGTCGAGCGGTCGATGACCTCCTTTCGCCAAAAGTACTGAATCCACCTTTGCTTGGTGCGCCGCTTGCCGAGGGTGCCCACGACAATCCTAGTTTTGATTACCGGCGTCCTGGACGACTCCCGGAGGTCGCTTGTCAGCTCATCCTCAATCGCTTTCTCCTCATTCGAAAGCCGGATGTGTGCTGGGTTTTGACTCCCCAACTCTGACAGCCAGGTGAGGACCTCCATGTCCTCGAGTGTGGGAGTGATCTCCCTAAAGGCAGTGAGGAATGTGTGGGTGCGCGTGCTCCACCTCACCATCAATTTCCTCAGGCTGTCGTTGTCCCGGGAGACAACGAAAAATGATGCGCCTATCGCGTCAGAGATGCCAGCCTGCTTCAGCTTCTGGCTCAGTTCCCAGTTGGCCAGCACCGACCGGCACCAACTCTCCCATCCGGAGAGGACATCCAGATGGGACCTGAAACCGATGGGAGTGCAGGGATAGTCCCCCCGCACGATCTGGAAGTAAGGTACATCCTTGTAAACTTTGCAGTTTTCCTCCAGATCCCCAGGAACTTTTGGGTAGGGGTTGCATAGGGCTTGTTCCCCCTTCAAGACCGCCGGGATCCACCTCTGCAGTCCCGCCTAGAAGTCCGATGTCTTCCGAGGAGACTCATGAGCAGCATCGCTCCCGGAGGCCTCGGTTTGCTTCTTCCCTAGACTCTTCATGGGCGCCATTTCTTCAGAAAGGATTTGAGGAAGAGGCTGCAGAGAGTTTTTGAGGAAGGTGAAGAAGAGAGGTTGCAAAGAATTGAGGAAGAAGATGAACAGCAGATGACCTGGGCTCTAGGCTGTTCATCCTCTTTTAAATGGGAGGATTTATTAAGCTGCATGGGGCTCGTCAAACGACGGCTTGGAGGAAACCGAGGTAGCAAAACGGTGACCCAACCCTGGCATGACACCTTAGCTTGCATTTAATGCTACTTCTCTAGTACTCTTAAGAAGGCCATGCGACGGTTGCCTTTTTCAACGGCTCCACTGCTTGGCTAATCATAAGGGAGGTAAAGGCTGCAATGGATCACTGCACTGAGATTTGCGCTCATAACGTGTCACGTCAGCACGTTTTAAGCACATAAGGCTAATGATGACCCCATTTTTTGTAAATTCAAATTGGACCAATGCCTGTGCACCGCGTGGCACTTACTGGGGATCCGTACAGGCCAAGTCAGTCCAAACGTGCAAAGGTCATGAGGCTAGGCTAACCACCACCGGATCTTGAGGTAAGGGTAAATCCCCTACCAGATATGACGTAGATCCCTTTCAAATGTCATGAGGCCGGGCTAACCCCAGCCGGATCACGAGGTAAGGGTAAACCCCTTACCAAATAAAAGGTAGACCCCCTTTCAAAGGTCATGAGGCCGGGCTAACCCCCGCCGAATCCCGAGGTAAGGGAAAATCCCTTACCAGATATAAGGTAGACCCTTTTCAAAGGTCATGAGAACTGGCTAACCCCAGCCAGATCCCGAGGTAAGGGTAAACCCCTTACCAGATATAAGGTAGAAACCTTTCAAAGGTCATGAGACTGGGCAAACCCCTGCCGGATCCCAAGGTAAGGGTAAATCCCTTACCAGACATAAGACAGACCCCTCTCCAAGGTCATGAGGCCGAGCTAACCCCTGCCGGATCCCGAGGTAAGGGTAAACCCCTTACCAGATATAAAGTAGACCCCTCTCAAAGGTCATGAGGCAGGGCTAACCCCCGTCGGATCCCGAGGTATGGGTAAAACCCTTACTAGAGATAAAGTAGACCCCTTCCAAAGGTTATGAGGCTGGGCTAACCCTCGCCGGATCCTGAGGTAAGGGTAACCCCCTTACCAGTTATAAGGTAAACCCCTTTCAAAGGTAATGAGGTCGGGCTATCTCCCACCGGATCCCAATGTAAAGGTAAATCCCTTACCAGGAATAAGGTAGACCCCTTTCAAAGGTCATGAGGTCGGGCTAACCCTCGCCGGATCCCGAGGTAAGGGTAAACCCCTTACCAGATATAAGGTGACCCCTTTCTAAGGTCATACGGTCGGACTAACCGTCGTCGTATCTCGAGGTAAGGATAAACCCCTTCCCGGATATAAGACCCCTCTCAGGAAGGTCCGGCTCTCCCCTCTTAAAGCTAAAGTTGTTGTTCCCTCTCGCCAAGAGGGGGGGCGGCTTCCTGACGGCCCACCAAGGAAAAATGTCTAAAGTTTTGGAGATCACTGCCTCATCTCGGGGAACAGATTGGAGGTTAAAAAATGCCTTCACGTGATTCAAACTCAGGTCCCTTGCTCCATGGTTCTCAATCATTGTGCGACCTTTGGTCCAAACAATCATTGCACGACATTTGGTCCAAACGGGAAAAGGGGAGGAGGGGTGGGGGAATCAAGAAACCCTTTTAGGAAAGAGGGCCAGAGAATTCGTCCCATTGGCCCAGGTGGACGTCGGAAGTCCACGTAGGCGGCGTATGGGATTGGTTAAGCTGCAGACCGTGATGTCAGCCTATACCGCGGTGACAAGTGTCCTGGTAGCATCTGGCATGCACAACACTTGTCACTCGGTGAGCGGGCTCAACACGGGGTGGAAGGCTATAAAAGCTTTCACTCCGTGGAGTAAAGGCAACTTTTGGCGATGGGAGAAAAGTTATAGAAGATATAGTACTGATCTCTCTCTCTGAGATAGCCATTAAAGCTCTACAGCTTCTCTGACACTTTCCTGTGGTTCTTCTTCCAATCCCAGCCTTCACCCTTTCTGTTGACACTCACCCGTTCCGGGAAACCTCACCCCGGAACGGCAACCCTGTGGTTTAGGCCGTTGTGTGACAGGTAATCGGACCGGTTCAACCTAGAGATTGGTAAGCCTCTCAGATGCTGACATCTGTGCATTTTACTTACGCTAAGTAAACTGGTTTAGGATACTGTTTTGGGGATCAATAGTAGCATTAAATTATGAAACAATGCTAAATAATCATAATCAACAAAGTGTGCAAAGGTTTCAAAACAAACTACTCATGCTCTTATGACTTTATTCATTCATCTCCTCTTATTTATAAAATACCAAGTAACATATGCAATGCCCAGTTCTTATACTGCTACCTTGAAGATCCATGTAACGAGCTTCCAATCAATGATCCCTTTCCAGTTGACAAGGTACCCCTCGGATCCAATTGCTCGAATCAACTAGGTTACTGAACCAAACTAGCTACTCATGTAATAGTATACACATACTAGTGACATGTGCAATGTTCAGCTCTTATACAACTGCCTAAAAGACGCTATATCAAGCTTTCAATCAAATTATCCCATTCTAGTTGGTTCAAGGCATTAGGTGGTGAAACACCCCAAGGATCTAATAACTTAAGTCAGTTATGCTATCTAGCCAAACTAGTCACAAAATTGCTATCTCTCTTTACTTTTCTTTATTTTTTTTGAGATATAAATAGGAGAGAATCATGATATTAAATAAGAGCAATACTTTAAGTTGAACTCACAAAATCAAGGCATACAAAGTTGAATATAATTACATTCATATGTAACCATAATCAATGCTTCGGTGCAAGTGTAATCATGCAAGGCAAGAGTCATGCATTCTCACAAGATAAGACTAAAATTCACTTAAGATGCATATGTGTCCTAAAAAATAAAATCCTTGCAATCTTGGGCACATCCAATTATTTAAAACCATTTTTCACATGTGATATTCTCAACTAAATTTCAAAATTTTCAATAATGGCAAGAATATGAAGAAAGAAAATCCATCATTTCTTTTCCACACCCCCAAACCTAAAACTTACATTGCCCTCATTGTAATCATAAATACAAATGGGGAAAAAGAAAAAGAAAAGAAAAGAACAATGCAACCCGATGGATGGTAAGCAAGACGTTGTTCAGGACTGACAATGAACTCCACAAAAGGGAAAGCAATCTCCCATTGCAACCTTGGCAAACCTTATTCCTGTATCTTCTTTACAAACAAACTTATGAAAACAAATCAAAAAGTATGTAAAGAAACTAAATACAAATCAAATAAACTAATAAAAAATGAAACTAAACAATTAAAGTAAATCAAAGAAAATTCTATGCAAAATTAACCATGTATGGGTTGCATTCCATAAAGCGCTAAGTTTAACGTCTTCAGCCAGACATATGGTAAGTGATCTCAAATATCAACATACACAGGGTCAATCAAGTCAATGGACTCAATGACTCCGTGCCCCATTACATTCTCAACAACAGTGATCCCGGATGTTTTTGGAACCAGTTGGGTGGGACTCATCCATTCTCTATCCGAGATGGGGTATATGATACCCACATCTAAGAACTTCACCCCTTCCTATTTCGCAACATCCTTCATGTTTGGATTCACTCCCCTTTGCATCTCTCTACTGGGCTTGGCATTCTTGAGTGTAGTCGGAAGAGGCTTTAACTCAAGGGCGAGTGGTGACTCAACTGAATGCAAGGGAGGTGTACTACAAAGGGTAGGTAGGGTTTCTATCTTAGGTCTTGGAGGGGCTGGGGTGTAACACATGAATTCAAGCAAAGAGTGTACTCCTCAATGAAAGCATCGATGTCAGAATCCTAGGTGTTAAAGTGACAAAGTGTGGCCTCCAATGGATCCTTAGGTATGATGGAGGGAGGTGTTTCCTCAACTAATTCATCAATAGTATCAATTGCAAAGCCATTAAGCTCATTTTTCCCACAAGGTTGATTCAAAGTATTGAAAATATTTAGTCGAACCTTCATGTTCCCAAAAGAGACATTCATCACCCCGGTCCTACAATTAATGGATGCATTGGCCGTAGCCAAGA
>JAUPMG010149508.1:0-11054 GCA_031762675.1 Pachysandra terminalis
TAGTTAATAGGGATTGGGAGCAACAACAAACCATAGGCAGCAAAGCCTCTTAGGTCCTTAGACCCGATAACAATAGATAGGCATATGCCTTCTCAATGGGCATACAACCACCAAATCAATCACAATAGGCACTCGGCCTCCAACTAGACCTCATAAGGTTACCAGGAAACCATGTAACTCAATCCCAATCACCCTATAACTACCTAACCCGAGATCAACAACAAAACCAATATCTGTAAAACATCCAAATGTCCCACGCATAACCAAGTGTGGTACAAATAACATCAACAACCCAATAGGAATAAGCCTTCACAAGGGTAAAATGGTCATTCCACAGGTACATAGTCTTCCATAGGCCCTACATGCTCACACTGTACAAGTCTAGAACCAACTGGTCTCGAATAGGTCCAAACAGTGTTCTGTAATACACTGTGATCGATCACAGTATACCTGCGATCGATCCTTGGCCGATCGATCGTGTGCCGATCAATCCCGGGCCGATCGATCGCAAGCCCAGAAAACTGGGTTACGGAACTCTGTATCAATTCCAGACTTCTCTAAGTCATGAACGCCAACAAAATATTCTAGATTCCCACAAAACGTCCAATACCAATCATACAATCAGTCAATACCAAAACAAATCAGAAATTAGTCCAATAACCAACAAGATGAGAATCAAATCGTAATTGCATAAAAACTGTTATATATATAATGAAACAGAGGAATTCAACTCAAATGTATATCAACCAAATGATATCAAAACAGGGATGGAGATCATCTCTATATTCTAACGAAATATAGACAAGATAATTTATGCAAGTGGTCTCAAAAACAACATTAAAAACCGGATGTAGCATGAGCAAAATTTACAGGAAAACAGTAGAAACACCTATTGATAAAACTGAGAACAGGTAATGTACTTACCTTAAACCTTGTAGAAAACTGATGTGCACACAAAACAGATTTTGTAGACCCCTTCTTCCACTCTTTACTTTCTCTTCTCTACAATCCAATAGCAACCAGAAATAGATTCAGAAACTCTCTCTCAACTCAAGCTCTAACTCCCTTCTTCTCCCTTCTTCTAACTTGGACGAACCAACACAAAGAGAGATAACCTCTCCCCTTACAAACTCCCCCACCATCTCCACAAAGCCAACACTTACACACCACGTCCCCACTCTCCTTAAGACGAGTTCAACGCACAACCGTGCGTTGAACACAAAATCCATTCAAATTCAAACATTGAATTTGCTACACTTAACCCCCAACTATTTAAAATAACAAAATAACCCCCCACAAGTACAAATAATAATAAATAACTCCTAAGACTAATAAATCAATGAAACACATGAATTTAAATACTAAATAAATACAGAAAATTAATAAATAAAAGGGGAAAAATCCTAATAACAAGTTTAGGTCATTACAGAAAGAACTCTTCCAAATACTAAATCCATTTCTTCTGGTATACTCATTGTAAAATAATTATGCATCCTCTTCTGATTCAATCTCCATGCCTATTCTTAGGACATAATCGCTAGACTCATCAAAGTCATCACTGGCATCCTCCAAGCCATATAATGATTCTCCAAATTCTATATCTTCTATGCTCTATTTCGACAAAAACAAAATACATAATCATAATGAAAAGGTGTCAGCAGGATATATTGATTAAATAGTTGTTTCACTGACATTTCTAATGTGTAAAAGACAAAAGAGACCACAAGGCAAAGAACCCCCCATTAACAAGCTACAATTTTGTGTTATATTTAATTTTTTAAAAATTATTTCTCATCAAAGTAACGTAGCAAGAAAATGCATAAAAACTAAACCTGCTGCAATTATATGTTATATTTAATTTAAAAAGAAAAAATTAGAGCTCATCTAAGTAAGGACAAGTGTCATAAGAAAATGAATAAAAAATAAATTAAAATGCCATTGTTTTGTACTTGTTGCTCACGCTATAACAAGCTACACTTTTGGGTTATATTTAATTTAAAAAAAAAAACAGTTCTCATCAAGTTACAACAAGTGCAGAAAAAAATGCGTAAAAAATAAACCTGCAACAGTTTTGTATTATATTTAATTTTAAAAAAAATTAGATCTCACTTACGTAACAACATAGCAAGAAAATGAATACAAAGTAAATCAAAATATCATTGTTGTAGTCAATTGTTTGTAAGAATCAAAATAATATTCTGAGAACTCCAAAGCTTTTAATTAGATTTATGAACTTGGGGATTGAATGAAGTTTCATAAACCTATGATGAAATCAGGTTGAACGTTGTTCTTTTCTCACAAGTGGGAAAAACCCCTTTTTCACATAACGTGCGGGAAAAGGTTTTGATTCGATTAATAATTCTAACTTAATAAGTTTTGATTAATTCTATTGTTAATTACTAATTTAATTAGTAAGTTTTGATTTGATTATATATTACTAATTTAATTAGTTTCCAGCCCTAGCAGCTATCAGAGACGGAATTCACTTATGCACGGAATTAGATCTGTGCATTAGTGAATAGCGTAAAACATTGGCAGACATGTGTTGTGTCAACAATACTGCAATAGACTTTTTTCATAGAGGATTTCAACTCCTAAAACGAACCTCTCTCTCTCTCTCTCCCCCTTCTCTCTTTGTTAGATACCAACATCTTTCTCTAAAACAGAACTCTCCTTTCTTTTTCAACGAATGTCTCTCGTTAAATTAACCTCTCTTTCTCTCCCTCTCTCTCTCGCTAAAACGAAGTTTCTTCTCTCTCTCTCTCCCTATTTTTCTCTTTTCATCACTGCTCTATTTGTTTTTCTTTTGAGTTGAGAATAGAAAGTGTGAGAAATTGAATAGAAAAAAAATTTAAACAAAATAAAACCGTTAAAAATGGTTAAAAAAGTTGATAATTGGTGAAGGAATACAAAGATAGAAAGAATTGACATTCCTTGATTTGAATAGAAAAAATAAATTAAAAATAAACCGTTAACCTGGGGTTAAAGGTGCATGTGCCGATTTAAATCTATAAAAAGTGCTACAGACAAAGGTCCCGTTTCGCGTACCTTCCTAAGGGCTAGAAGTCCTTCTTAGACCTAAAGGGCTTCATACCTAATGCTTAGGTGTTGGGTGACACTTGAAACCTGCTTTTGATGGGAAGGGCTTCTTCGGGAAGCCCATTTTGGAGAAGTATATGTAGGGCTGGCTGCTTTTAAAAGCTGTGTTTGGGGAAGCAATTAAATATGTTCTAAATTTAAGTAAAACTTTTAAAATGACTAAATGGTCCTTTGACTTTTATTACACATTGACAAAAATATCCATAAACCTAAAATTATGCCCAGTAACATCAATTTATATAACTTTTCTCACCACGTAATTTTAACCAATGGCTTTGATTTAAAGCCCTTTTGAACAAAGCCCTTTACATTGAAGCCCTTCCATTTGGAGGAAGCTAGGTCAAACACGACCAAAACTTGCTTCAAAGGAACTACACCTTACCATCTGTCACAAAAATTTAGGAAAAAAAATGAAACATGTAGTTATGGGGATTGAGAACATAAACTAGAGTTCTTAAGCACCAGATTTTTTATACAAGGGCCAGTTTGGCATAGTTTTTCACAAATAGAAGGGCTTTAATGTGAAGGGCTTTGTTGAAAAGGGCTTTCATCCATTAATTAAAATTTACATTTGGTGAGAAAAATTATATAAAATGATGCTTCTTACATAATTTTAGGCATGATGGATATTTTCGTCTTTTTATGTATGTGTAATAGAAATGAAAGGAGGATTTTATTATTTTAAAAGTTTCCCTTAAATTTAGAACATGACTAACTACACGTAAACGCGGTTTTTAGAAACAGTTTTACACTTGCTTTCATCAAAATGGACTTCCTGAAGACGTGCTTCTATCTACAACAACTTTTAGAACTACACCTAGGGTTGTCAATGGGCTAGGCTTGGGCCAGACCATGCCCAGCCCCAGTCCATCCCTATCATGAAAAAAATAGGCCCTAGCCCATCCAAAGCCTGCTCATGGCCCTATCTTTGAAGCCGAAGCCAGACCCTATGATTATTCATAGGATTCGGGTCGGGCTCGAGCCGGTCCTATCATTTAAAACCACAAGATTCATGAACATATACTTGTAATAAACCAAGGCAATATCAATGTTTTACAAGGTTTGCATGTCTAGATTAGGGGTGGAAATGGGTCGGGCCATAATCTAAATATAAGTGTGATTATGTTGGCCCGAGCCCGGTGCGGTCCAAGCTTTGGGCTTATCAATGTTTCCCCAAGCTTGCCCATGGTATCATTAGCCAAGCCCGAACCCGCCAATACTTATTAGTTATTATTTTAAAAATAATATAATTTTAATTTTTAAATCATCTTAAGCCGAGGGTAGCCTTGGTATATATACTATTAAAATCAAATTGTATTTCTAAGGAATTTTTCAGTAGATATATTTTTTGGACTAAACTACTCCTACTCTATTTTATTACTTCTATTTTTTTTTTTAATATTGTTAGAGTCCTATTAAAACTCAATCTCTCACAAACAAAAATATTCTCATACGTAGTAAGAGTCCTATTGAAACCCAATCTCTCAATATATTTTTTGACTAAAATACCCCTACTCTATTTTATTACTTCTATTTTTTTTTAATCCTTTTTAGAGTCCTATTAAAACTCAATCTCTCACAAAACAATATGTTCCCATACAAAGTAAAAGATTTTAGGATGTTTATGTATTGAATTTTAGTTTAGAAAAATATACATATAAAGACAAGTCCAATTAACTAATGAGATTAAGTTTAATTGAATTTATCTTCTAATTATATAAGGTAAAATGTGTATTTATAAAAGATTAAAACAAGTTTATATTGTAATTAAATATTTACAAGATAAATACATGTGTCATTAATAATATAAAATCACAATTATAAAAATATTATTATTAAATTATTTATAATATTTAAATAATTACTGCTAAAATACATAAAGAGAAAGCAATTTTTAATTTTATCTAAATATTATTTGTAAACTTAAAAAGCTTATTACAAAATATTCATAATTTATAATTAATAAAACCTTAAAACATCTTTTCATTTTTAGTAGCAAGTATGAATATCTTTATATATTATAAATAATTAATTATAAAAATTATTAATTGTTTTGGTCCATGTTCATAACTAAATTACCCTTTCAGAATTCTATTAGAACTCTTCCTTCTTTATATGTGTTAAACATCATCGAAATACACTTACTAAAACAAAAAGAGTCATATTTTAACAAATAGTTATTTTTATATAATATAATAAGAAACATAAAAGGATAATCTCTAAAATTCGTCACTTTTATTTATACATATAATTAAACTACTATATAAGCTTATTTATAAAGTATAAGCGCACCAAAAGAGTCCTGACCCAATATAGAAACATAAAAAGACATAAAATAATATAAAACGCCCAAAATATCATTTATAACACCAATTATATGTCCATTCTTATCAAAATTAAGTGAATAATAATTTTATAACTCTCAATAATTAAAAAATATTTTAATATTTAAAAAATCAATCGTAAAAATATCATCTTTGTTAACTATAATAATTATTTTAATTTCTTTAAAGTATTGAAGCTTTCATTTAAAGAGGTCGATATACACTAAAATAGGTGTTCAAATTAGAATTACTTTTATTAATCTATACTAATATTAAAAGAAAAAGTTATTTTTAAGGTTTTATATTCATAAATATGTTTTTATAAAAGTAAAAATTTTTTGTAGTTGAAAGATGGTTGATTGTTTTGATCCTGTGACTAAAACACCCTTATCCTATCAATCTTAGGATACTAAAAGATAATTAAATAAACATTACAAGATAAGATAAGGTTATTATCCTAACATTATCCTACTTTACTCGTAGATAACTAACTAATAAATAAGTTTTAGGATAATTTTATGATACTTTCTACTTTTAGTAAATAAAATTATCATTATCCTAATAGAATTCCAATTATAGTAAGGATTCAGGAATAAGTTGTCATATAGTAAGATATCTAAATTCATTAACTAAAATATAAGTTTTAGGATACTTTTTCAATTTTAGTAAATAAATTTAAATCTAACATTATCTTAATAGGATTCCAATTCTTATAATCCATGACTAAGTTTTATTTTTTTGGTATCTCCATGTTGGTGGTCACTCAACCACTCTCCCATAAGGGAGACACAGAATCGAACCCTCAACCCTCTTCACCCCTATCCCTCTTTTGACTGATGTCCTACCAATGCCCCAAGGACAGGAGGACTGATTCACGCTGTATTAAGATATTTAAATCATACTATCAAATAAAATGAGGTAAATACTTTTCCATATTGAAAATGAAAGATAATCACTCAACCACTCCCCCATAGGGGAGACACGGAATCAAACTCTCGACCCTCTCCACCCCCATTCATCTTTTGACGGATGTCTTACCAATGTCGCAAGGACAGGTGGACTGATTCACGACTGTATTAAGATATTTAAATCATACTTTCAAAAAAAATGAGGTTAATACTTTTCCATGTTGAAAATGAAAGATAAAATAATGTAATTAATTTTATAAAAATTAGTATAATTTGAATTATATAAAAATTATATACCCTATCTACACCCGGAGCCAATCCTCTAGAGGTCTGGCCACCATGCTACAAAATGGGAGCTCGTGAAAAACCTTGGATACCTGACATAACAACGGTGGAACATAACAAAATATTACGGCCGCATAACATAGGGCCGACAGTACGGTATTATAATTTACGACTAAGTTGTTGTTGTTGTTTTATTTTTTTATCTCCATGTGGGTGGTCACTCGACCACTCCCACCACATCCTTCTTTTGAGAGATGTCCTACCAACATCCCAAGGACAGGGGGATTGATTCACAAATAAGTTGTTATATATTAAGATATTTAAATCATACTATCAAATAAAATTAGGCTAATACTATTTCATGTTAAAAACAGACCACCACGTCTCAGGACTATGATCGACATGTAGCAAGATCCCCACTGATACCTAGGGGTATAACACTTGGGAACTTTCTAAGGAAGAACCTTGGTCGGTTCGAGGAACCGGTTCAAAGAATATACGACCAAGAAATAGATATAGGGAGAAGGTAGTGCGCTACCGTGATGACCCTTTTTGTTACATAAATCACATGATGATCAACACTTACAATGAATATGCAATGAAGCTAATATCAACAGGTACTCCATTGCGGGATGCCATACCACTTTACAGCAGGATGCCGATGTGGAAATACCTCTCAAGTCATACTCAAGGGCGGCCACCTGCGATGGGACAACCCCTCGGGTTCTTGAGAGTCCCACTTGTGATGGGACATTCTCTCAAGTCATACTCGAGGCCGCCCACCTGCGATGGGACAACCCCTTGGGTTCTTGAGAGCTTTAGAGGTGCGCCTCACGTTCACCAAAGAGATATGTCTCGGCGAACACGTCGATATGAATTTACACCTAAAGGGAGAGACAGCCCTGGACGATGTAAGACGTCGACACGTCGATATGAATTTATACCTAAGGGGAGAGACAATCCTGGACAATATAAGATGTCGACACATCGATATGAATTTATACCAGAAGGGAGAGATAGTCCTAGAAGATGTAAGACGTCGATACTACCTCCGTCTAGAGCAATGCTCGATGACGTTGTAGGCGATACTATCCTCCGTCTAGAGCGATGCTCGGTGACGTTGTAGGCAATACTATCCTCCGTCTAGAGCGATGCTCGGTGACGTCGTAGGCAATACTATCCTTCGTTTAGAGTGATGCTCGATGGTGTCGTAGGCGATACTTTCTCTGTCTAGAGTGATGCTCGATGACGTCGTAGGCGATACTTCCTCCGTCCAGAGAGATGCTCGATGATGTAGTAGGCGATACATCCTTCGTCTAGAGTGAAGCTCTAAGACGTAGAAGGAGACACTAACTTCGTCTAGAGCGAAGCTCAAAGACGTAGAAGGTGATACTACCTCCGTCTAGAGCAATGCTCAACAACGTAGAAGGTGATAAATAGCCTCAGTCTAGAGGGAACCTCGACGACGTAGAAGCTAACATAGTCTCAAAAGTGCTAAGGCTCGAGGACCTCGAAAATACTAAGACTAGTAGCCTCGATGGTGCCAAGACTAGACAGTCTCGACAACGCCAAGGCTAAACATCTTTCATTACCACTTGTATTTATCGATCGTCAATGCCCATATCGAGGGGTTGTGAGGCTCACCAACATTTGGCTATATTGGAGTTATAGGCCATGTCACAGTTTCTCAGTGGCAAACCTATAATTATCCAAACAACTTGTGATTGGTCCACCTAAGAGACTGGGGGTACATGATGCGTACTACCCCAGGTGAGCATCTTAACCACCGTCAGAAATGATGGTTAAGAATTCTAACTACAGTTAAACCTCTTCCAAAAGCTTTAAATACTAGCTGACTTGCCTCATTCAAGGATGCTGAGAAATGACAGAAGGGGGAGACCTCTGATGAAATTCCCAGATCTTGGACTACGTCTGACTTGATACCTATTTGGGTATGTAGGCCTAGGGCTCTAATTTCGGTAGATGATCTGTCGAACCTCAGTAGATCATCTACCAAAATTCTCGGCAGGAACGTCGGCAGATACCGAGTATCTACCGAAGCCCATTTAACTCCAAATTTTATGGGAAGTTTCTATGTGCTGATTTAGACATGCGTATAAGGTAAGTTAGTTGAAAAAATGAATGGATATGGCCATATGATGAAAGGTATGCGATAGATTTGATTTTCAATAAGATATGACAGTTTTCGAACATGATATGATGATGATATGACCTTAAAGAGTTTGGATATAGGAAATGAATTTCAAGATGAGGTTAGGAAGGTTAGTGATGTTAGTCTAGATAATTGAATTGTGTAAGTGGTGCTAGTAGCTTCCATTGGTCTGTTTGTGATTGATTCTAGTGTCTAAATTGTATGATGTATGAGTGGTACTGGGAGTATCCACAAATTGTGTGTATGATTGATTGTGATATTTGAATTGTGAATGGTTTGTGAGTGGTGCTGGGAGTATCAACTGGAAGTCAATGTAAATGACTATGTGTTGGTTGTGAATGGGTTGTGAGGGTGCTGGGAGTATCCACTGGAAGTCAATGTAATTGACTATGTGTTTGGTTATGAATGGTTTGAGTGGTACTGGGAGTAATCACTAGAAGTCAATGTAATTGACTAAGTGTACTGCTGTATTCTTCCGTGCGGTGAAAGTCCCTTAATGAATAGTGTACTGGTTACTGGTGTATTCTTCCGTGTGGTGAAAGTTCCTTAAAGAATAGTCTTACTGGTGGTATTCTACCGTGAGGTGAAAGTCCCTTAAAGAATGGAATGGTGGCATTCTATCGTGAGGTGCAAGTCCCTTAAAGAATGGAATTGTGGCATTCTACTGTGGGTGCAAGTTCCTCAAAGACTGGGTTGAATGTTGAATGAGCATGTGATTGGGCTAAGCCTAACTACCCCTGCATTGCATATGCATCATCATCATCATCTACATTTCATTATGCATACTTGCATCATGTTATACTCATTAATGATTGTGTATGTTTGACTTGAAGTGGACGTTTGTGAGTACTTCCATTATTTGATTGATTGTATTGTGTTTCTGATTGCATTGTGAACTGTATTTTGTGGCATGGTAAGACCATGTGGATTAATTTTCAAGGCATGATGAGATCATGTGGACTATATGTTGAGGCATGGTTGGACCATGTGGTTTACTTGTATGCATAGTGGAACTATGTGGTTTAATTGTTTGTGCATGATGAGATAATATAGACTGTGTGTTAAAGCATAGTGGGACTATGTGGTTTAATTGTTTGTACATGATGGGAACATGTAATTATGTTTTAATGCATAGTGTGACGATGTGGTTTAATTGTTTGTGCATGATGGGATCATGTGGACCTATGGTTTATCATGGTGGGACCATGTTAATGAATTGTTATTATGTGGTGTGAATATCTGTGTGATTTGCAATTATAATGGGATTATATGATTGATAAAATTTGATGGAATGTAATGGGATTACAATGTACTATGTGATATATTTATTGAATAGTATGTAATATGATAATGAGCATGCTAATACACTGTGGATGATATATTATCTGTTGGGTGGAATTGTATGAATTAATCCGTGTTATTATGATTCTATGGAGATAGTTATTTTAATTTCTTTGGATTTCTCTATGAGGCTTCGGCTGACCCTATGTTGAAACAGGAAATCAGGTCGTTTAAGAAGCGGGTCGGGAGAAGAATTCCTTTAGATTCAGATACTTGAATAATACAATGGATTATATTTTACTTTTATTATTGACTTTGGTTTTGACCCAAGGGGGCATTAATGTTGTAATAGACTAGATATTCTTTTGGTTTGTAGGATTAAACTTAAATTGCATTAGTTAAGTTAAAGGTTTTAAATTATTCAGTCTTCTACTGGTTTATTATTTAAACGCAGATTAACCATGATAATGGCTATCCGCATCCTAAAGTTGGATCCGAAGGTTATTCCATTGTGAATCTTCGAGATCCTATATCTCAGATTTGGGACGTGAGAGAGTGGTATCAGAGCTCTAGGTTTTAAGTTGTCTAGGATTTGGGAAATCATAGGGTACAGTGAAATCCTAGGATGAAACCTAGAAACATTTGAACCTAGGAGCCATATAATTGTATTGTGTGCACTAAATTTTGGTGTAATATGTGATTAAGTGATGTGGTATGTTTATGTGTCTATGCGTGAATATATGTATATACACATGTGTTAAATTAGGATTATCATACTCGACACTTAGAGACTTGTTATATGTGTAGATGGCTGGTCGTAGAAGGAACATTACAGCTGGAGAGGGCTCATCCCGGAGGGGATGCAGATCCAAACTTGTCAGGGATATACCAAGTTTTAGGAGACATGGTGTAATATTCCTAATTCTGATTACTGAGTTAATCATGCTTAGTGGTATAATTAATTTAGTTAATTGGGATGAGCCT
>JAUPMG010149519.1:0-11054 GCA_031762675.1 Pachysandra terminalis
CGGTTTGACCGGTGAACTTCTGAAATTTAGGACTGACATAGTCCTTAGGGTATGGTTTTTGCAGCAGCGAAAATGGGTAGGGAGGACGGAAATCACTGTCCATCCAACTAGCATCTCGTTGCCGAAATCTCAAAAGGAGGGCCTCAACATCGGCCAAAGTAACAAAAGCACTCTTGGAGCTGGAAGGTAAGGGCAATATCGTTGGTAGTATTAGAGCTGAGGATGGTAAAGTTGGTGAGGGTGAGAACAACTCAATAGATGGCTCGGTTACCGGGTAAACTACCCCTTCTTGAGATATAGGGGCCACTATAGTTGGTTGTAGAGAAGTGGGTTGTTGGCAAGGTCGAGAGGTGAGTCTCACTCCCTCTCTAGAAGTAGACAAAGAAGGGGATGATTGTGGAAGAGGGAGACTCTGGTTAGTGTTTTGCTGAGCTGACAACAACATCAATTGCTACTGGATGAACCACATAGCCTCGGCAAGGGTTGTGAAGGAAGCTTCAGGAAAAGGGGAGTTTGTTTGTGGAACAGTTGGTGGAGGAGGAGTTGGAAAGCGGGGTTCTCGAGGTGGGGGTGGAACTTCAGTAGGAGGAGGTGGATCGATTCCCAATTGAAGGACCACAGGGTCCTCTGTAATAGGCACATTTTGTTCCCCAGGTGAGTCTTGCCGGTTTTGCATGGTGGCTAAGTGGAATCTCTGAGTGGTTACAACCACAAGGAAAAGAAAAAAAAGGGTAAACAAAAAAACAAAGGAAAACTCAACAGGCTCCCCAGAGGAGTCGCCAAATGTTGATCCCCAAAATCGGTTAACAGAAAAGATTAACGAGATAACTCAAGATGACAGGTGTCATTACCTGAGTGGTTAACCAATGAGGGAATATCGGTTCAAAAGCCCGTATCGTAATGGCCTAAGCCTTGACAGTCGTTCCGGTACGAGGTTTCCGTATATTTCAAGGTCAAGTCCCAAAGAATAGACTAAAAGAAGAGGGATTAAAGATCCCAAGGAATGGATTCAGAGATAGCACAAAGGTATAGAAACCTTTGAGTCAGAGATTTCAAATCTGTCAGTTAATTCTAGATTGTACCCCCCATGTCCCCTTACTCAATGAGAATGGGGCTTTTATAGCCAAAATTCTAAGATAAGGTTTGAGTGACAAGTGTCAGTCATGGGGGGTTAGACACGGTAGGATGGTTCCATGTGTCTTAGCCCATACCGCGACTGTCACTTATCACTTCATACAAGTGTGCAAGCAATCTCTGCCTTGTGCTTAGTCCCTTTTGATGTGACATCGCCCGTGTGAGTCTGGTCAACTACCAACAACCGTCATGGGTCTAATGGAACGTTTCTCTGGGCCACCATTCCTTTAGGTATCTCAATTCCACCATTTTTTTCTTATTTTACAAATGACTTAAGAAGCTCGGGACGTTGTCTTCGAGTGAGATATCCTAAGGATAACTCCTTGAATAAAACGATTTTAACTCGATTACGAGTGTAATACTTTACAATATTGGGTCAAGTCACATTTTGATGTTGTAGCACAACTCAACATGTGATCTCAGGTGCTTTTACACTTGATGTATGGCTATCTCAAAACAGTCCTCTTTTCTTAGGACTCGGGATGTAGGAAGAAGTCTATGTTGCTCCGTGACTAGAGCAATGTTATTGCTTCTCGTATAACCCTTCAGTATATGAGGGCTTTGATGTAATCGATATGAACCACGATGCTGAAGTTAGGTCGGGAACATAACTCTAATGACGGGTTTCCTATCTCAGGGTAAGTTAGACCGTTACAGTCCCACGTGGGAGTGATATCGTTGTGAGATCATAAGACCTTCTTGGTAAGATTGTTTAACGGATCTGGTGATCGGATCATAAATTCTGTTCCAATAGGATTGAATAGTCTCCAATTGATCTCAAGTTTAGATCATAAGTTATGATTCTCGGATTTCAGAATAGGATCAAATTGTCTCTAACTGATCCCGAGATTAGATCATAAGATCTGTTCTCGGGTTTGGAATACGATCAAGTTGTCTCTAATTGATCTCGAGATTAGATCATGAAGTCTAATTGTTGGATTCAAAATAGGATCACATTGTCTCCATCAATCTTGAGATTAGATCGTAAATTCTATTATCGGAAATAGAATCGAGTTGTCTTTAACCAACATCCAAGGTCAGACATCTTAATCTATTCCTGAAACTGAATGTGCCTCCTCGTATCCGGATCCATGTTTTTTTTAAGCGGGAAAAGAAGTAAATGCTGACTGGGAGATGCCAGATGGCTTCGTCTTATTGGTCCAATTTGAATTTTCAAATTGAGGGGTCATCAGTACTTCATTCGATTGGTTTATAGGATCAACGGCACTAGATTTACTACTCCAATCGAATCGGGTATTCGAACCTTATGTTCGGACCTTGGGTCCCGCATAAATCGGAGAGAAATAGGTAATTAATTAATTATTTTTTTAGGTCGGCGTATTCTTTGAGTAGCATAATGATGCGGGGTCATAACAGACCTTCGCCTCCATGACTGACATCTGAACCTTGTAATAAGGCTTATAGTTATAGTGTCTACAAAGTGTTTCACCCAAAAAACAAAACAAAAAAGTCTAAAGTGTGAGTGAGAATAGGTGTCTTATTACAAAATGTTTTACCATAAAAAACAAAAAACAAATCTACAAATTGTATAGAGAGAGAATTAAAGAAGCAGTCACTTCTATTTTTTTAATCATGAATCATGACTATAATCCTCTATTCTTAGAGTTGGCAAAACACGATCCAACCCGCCAACCTATCTGACCCACTCCGACTAAACGGGTTAGGGTTGACCCGTTTATTAAATGGGTTGGATTCGGGTTGAGGTTCCCTCGACCCAACCCGCCAAACCCATGTGACCCGTTTATTATTATTTTATTAATTTAAAATTTAAAATAATAAAATAATAAGATAATAATAATGAAATAAATAATTAAAATAAATAAATAATTAGTTAATTAAATAAATTTTAAACGAGTTGGTGGGTTGAGGTTTTCCTGACCCGTTGGTAAACGGGTCGAACCCGACCCAACCCATTTAAGCCTCGACCCGGTTACTACCCGACCTGACTCGACCCGTTGCCACCTCTACGGCTATTCTCTCCACCTCTAACCCCATCTCCTTCTCCTTTTCCTGCACCATTGTTGTTGTAATAGCAACACTCCAAACACACTAGAAACACCTCCAGGCTTCTATCGCCAATCTTCATTGTCGAGCAATGTATCTGAGTCATTGCTTCAGTGGAAGCGGGCACTCACAGCAGACCGTTCCGCATCGTCGAGTTGTTTTGAAATAAGATTTTTTTTTTTTTTGCTACAGTGTTTATGAGAGAACCGAGGTCTTTTAGGACCCTGAGGTCCTGCCATAAGGTTCATTTGTTAAAAAGCAGTAGGGTCATGGGTCTGGTTAGCCATAATTATTACCAATAGATGACCGATGACATTCTCCACTATGCAGGTTAACAAATATGGATCGGGATCCTCTAAAGTTTCAATCACCGGTTAGTTGATTTGAAACCAATCAAAAAATGACATGTGGAATAAAAATCAATTAAAATCTGTATAAAATTTTCAAGCAAAAAAATCGAGGGTAAAATCACTTTATCATTAATAATGATGTAACATTTTTATCCCACATGACATTTTTTGATTGGTTTGAAATCAACTAACAGGTGATTGTAACTTGGGAGATCCCGTTCCAACAAATATCGGCACTTATTGATTTGAAACCATTTAAAGTGAGACATTTGTGAAAAAAATAAATAGTTATATTAAATTTGAGGAACGGATTCCTCTCAAGTTACAATCACCTCTTGATTTGGAACCAATCAAAATATGACACATCCGATAAAAATGTCACATCAGTATTAATGTAAAAGTGATTTATCCTTGATTTTTGTGCTTGAAATTTTTAAATATATTTTAATTAGGTTTTATTACACGTGTCATATTATGATTGGTTTCAAATCAACTAATGTGTGATTGAAACTTGAGAGAATCCGGATCCTAAATTTGAAGTTTTTAAGTTGGACGAGAAATATTTCTTTTTTAAGATAATTTTATTTATTTGAAGATATTATACGGGCCTTTGACTTACCAATGCAGTCATCCCGAATTACATCCTTAAGACACTCGGGTGCATTAGATAATAGGGGTAGAACTTGGGTTGGGCTAACCCAAACCTAAATTGACCCAACCCGACTTTGGATCGGTTTGGGTTGGGTTTTACATTATCTTGGGTCATTTTTTGGTTGGAAAAAGGCATCCTGATTTAATTTGTTCGATTTTGGGTTAGGGCTTCGAGTAACCCAACCCAAACCGAAACCCAAACTAAATTAATCCGGCTACTAATATACTTATAAATTATAATATATATAATATATAGGGGTTTATAAAAACCCCTTAAAATGTTTTTATTTTTAAATAAACCCCTTGCTATAAAAGCCAAGGGCTCATTCAAAATCGTAGATTAAATGTTTGGGATGAGTTTTCTATAGAAAATGTTAAAATTGATGGCCAATTGGTAGAAAGGGCAATGCACAATTTATGCAATATTTTAAGTTGTGCCAGTATAGGTGGTACTGGCCACCTATTTAGACACTGTGATTCATGTGTCATCTATAACATGTGGGACAAAGAGATCATAAACAATCTCAATTAAACTTTAGCCAAACCGATAGTAGTGGTTCATCATTTGCATATGATCAAAAACATAAGATAATATATATTGTTAAAAGTGAACAACCATTTGCAATTGATGAGGATTGATATTTTGAAGAATATATTCATAAGACTATACCAAAGAATTTCGCAAGATTTTACGTACTACTACAAAAATAGATGCTATTAAAATATTTAAATAAGAAAAAGAAAACTTCAAAGAAATATTTAGGGCTATTCTTGGTAAGATTGTTATTACATCAGATATTTAGACATCCAATCAAAATTTTAGTTACATAATTATAACTACTCACTACATAGATTTAAATTTGGTTATGCAAAAAGGAATTATTGTTTTTTCTTTAATTGAGTACCGTATACCTGCCAGAATGTAGGAATAACTCTAGAAGTCCTTAGGGAGTATGAAGTACAAAATAAAATAATAATTATAACATTAGATAATCCAAGTAATAATAATGTTGTTGTAGAATTTATAAAAAATTAAAGCTTAATCTTAATAACAAATCTTCCATTCACGATGTATTTGTTACATCGTTATTTTGATTGTTCAGGATGGGTTGAATTGAATTGCACCTCATTTACAAAATATTAGAATTTATATGTCATTTATTAAATATTCACTGTTAAATTCAAAGCTAGAAGTAGAACGAAAACAAAACACCAAAGTAACGAGGTTTGGTTTAATGTGCCTATGTCCTCGGGAGAAAACCCACACACACAGATGTAGTTGTGCCTTGATTATTCAATGATTTATAATACAATATTGCAGTAAAAAGTAGGAAGAAGAGAGAAAAGGAAAGATGTGAGAATAAAAGAAGAGAGAAGAATAGAAAGAAGAGAGAATAAGATATATAGAAGAATGGAAAGAATGGGAGAGAATATATGGAGCATAATAAGGAAACAATTGGGAGAGATTCATGGTTCCATGATTAGCTCCTATACCCCCCTCAATTTGGAGCATGGATTTTCAACATGCCCAACCTACCAATTAAATGCCAAAAAAGATCGCGACCCAATGCTTTTATGAAAACATCTGCTGGTTGTTCAGAAGTGTGTAAATGGGTTGTTGCAATGAAGTAGGATTGAATCTTTTCACGAATAGAGTGATAATCCATTTCAATGTGCTTGGTCCAATCATGAAAGACAAGATTGACAACGATGTGCAAGGCAGCTTTGTTATCGCAATATACGGTGGCAGGCCAATCATGTGAAACTTCAAGATCCGTTAGAAGATAGTTTAACCAGGTGATTTCACAACTAAGAGAAGCCATAACACGGTATTCGGCCTTAGTGGAAGAAAGAGAGACAGTGGTTTGCTTCTTGGTTTTCCAGGAAATGGGACTAGTACCTAGCATGGTACAGTAACCACTGGTAGACTTCTGGGTCATAGGGCAACTGGCCCAATCAGAGTCACAATAACCAGATAAATGAAGTGAAGTTGAGGAAAAGAACATGATGCGCTGGCCAAGTGTCCCTTTAAGGTAAGAAGTAACCGAACGGTAGCGGCATAGTGGGACTGAAGTGGTTGATGCATAAATTCACTTAATATGTGGACGGTATAGGTGATGTCGGGTAGAGTGATCATTAAATTAATCAAGCGACCAATAAGACAACGATAAGAAGAAGGATTGGCTAAGGGGGTACCATTTGAATTAGATAGCTTCAGGTGTTGTTCTATTGGAAAGTAAACAGGACAAGTTCCTAACATACCAGCATCCTGTAAAAGTTCGAGGGTGTACTTGCGTTGGCTTAGGAATATGCCTTTGGATGAAGAGTGCACAACCTCTATACTAAGAAAAAATTTAAGAACACCGAGGTCCTTGATGTGGAACTGAGATTGCAGGTTCTGCTTGAATTGATTAATATCTTTGGGATTATCTCTAGCAATAGTAACATCATCCACATAGATCATGACATGAAGGCAAGAATGAGAAGAGACTTTGCTAAAAAGAGAATAATCAGCACGGGATTGAGTGAAACCAGAAGCAATAAGGGATGAAGAGAGCTTGGAGAACCAATTTCGAGAGGCCTGCTCCAAACCATACAGAGGCTTTTGAAGCTTGCAAACCATACCCCCATGAACTTTAGAAAATCCGGGCAGAATGTTCATATAGACTTCATCTAGATCACCATGAAGAAAGGCGTTGTTGACAATTTAGCGACAGAGGTGAAAGACTCGTGATAATCCAACCCCTCCTTTTGTGTGTATCCTATAGTAATTAAACGCGCCTTGTAGCATTCAAAAGAGCCATCGGATGATGTTTAATTATGTAGACCCATTTGCATCTGATGGATGTTTTTCCTGGGGGAAAAGGTGCCAAGAGCCATGTTTTGTTGTATTCCAAAGCACAAATCTCAGCGGCCATGGCATCTCTCACCAATGAGGAGAGTGCATGGCAGTGGTGAAAGAAGTGGGTGTAATATGAGAGCTAATATGAGAAAGAAAATCATGATGGGAAGAAGAAAGATGATCATACGATAAGAAATTAGATAGAGGATGAGCAGTACCTGACTTCGAGAAGGAAGATGGAGCAGTACACATGGTGGCGGATGAGTAATGATAGTCCTGCAAATAAGATGGTGTATGAGTGGTGCGACTAAAGCGTCTTATGGTAGTGGTTGGAACTGGCGATTGTTTAGATGGAGGTGAAGGAGTGGGTGCCGGAGGTGGATTAATAGGTAAAGAGATATCAAGGTCAGGTTCGAAAGGGGAAGTGGAAGAACGGGATGGTGAGGGAAACGATCAAGGGGTAATGTATTATAGGGAAATAAGTGCCCTTGAAACATGACGTCGGGACTCACATAAACTGAGTGGGTCTATAAATCATAAATGCGATAACCCTTTGAGCAAACGGGTAGCCAATAAAATCCTTGGACGAGAACGAGTGTCAAACCTGTGATGAACATTGGGATTGTGTGCATAACAGAGGCAACCAAAAACACGTAAGTTAGTGTAAGAAGGTGGTGAACCAAGCAAAATTTCATGGGGACTTTTTCCAGATAAAAGAAGTGTTGGCATTTTGTTTATGAGGTAGGTAATAGTAAGTACACAATCTCCCCAAAATTGCAAAGGTAGATGTGCCTGAAAACAGAAAGCACGAGTAACATAGAGGAGGTGACAGTGCTTAAGCTCAGCCACCCCATTTTGTTGAGGGGTGTAGACACAACTGTGTTGATGAAGAAAACTATTATCTTTAAAAAATTATTGCAATTTAGTAGTAAATAATTCTTTGCCATTATCGGTCCTAGTGATTTGAATATTGCAATTATATTGATTTTTGATCAATAAAAAGAAATGTCGTAATAGAGTTGGTGTCTCAAATTTAAAACGCATCAAAAATACCCAAGTGCTACGGAAAAATCATCAACAATGGTGAGAAAGTAATGAGAACCGGAAAGAGAAGGGGTCCGATTCACCTAAAATATCACAATGAATTAAATTAAAAATTCGAGATGTAGAAATAGAACTAATAGGAAAATGTAGCTTTGTTTGCTTTGACAATGGAAAAATATGACATACACATTTATCAGAAGCTAAGAGAAAAGTAGTGACCGAGCCAAAAATTTCAACCGAGTAGGAGAAGGGTGACCTAGCTGCCAATGCCATGTATCAACCGAGCCATTGGATGAAGAAGAGACAAAATTCTCTTAGGGTCCTTCCAAGATATAAAGTCTGCCACATTTTCCACCCACTCCAACCATCTTCCACGTGGACTGGTCCTTGAAGATGCAAAAAACAGGAGAAAAGGTGACAATACAACAAAGTGAGCGGGTTAATTGACTAACGGATAATAAGTTATAACAAAAGGTTGGAACAAAAAGAACATTTCGTAAGCACAATTTATCTTATAGTGTAACTGATCCAATATAAGAAATAAGAACTGATTGACCATTAGGCAAGGTGATAAGGTGCATAGAGTCATGTGAAGAAAGAGAAGAAAAATATGATTTGGAATAGGCCATGTGGTGTGTGGCACCGATGTCAATAATCCATTGAGAAGAAAAGGAACTTGATAAGCAGGCTAAACTACCTGCAAGATTTTTCGTAGGAGAGGGAGCACCTGCACTGAGTAAAGCCATGAGTTGTTTGTACTGTTCTTGGGTGAGAGGTGGTGCTGGAGAAGCTAGTAAGCCTTTGGAGACGTCGGTGGCTTGAGGAGTAATATGTTTGCTACTATTGTTCAAGGTGAGTGACCATCCTTTTGTTGTGGCATTCGTGGGGCAAAACCATGGAGACGATAATAATGGTCAATAGTGTGGTATTCTCTACCACAATGGGCACACTTAAGTTTTGGCCGAGATCTACTATAATTGTCACAAGTGATACGATGGCTTGAGGAAGAGGCAGTGAGAATAGTAGTATCATTTGTTGGTGGTGCAGTATGCAACTCTCGTTTCTTTTCTTCTAGAAGCAAAAGAGAGTAAGCCCGGTTCACAGTCGGAAGCGGTCCATAAGAAGAATCTGACTTCTAATGGGAGCATAAGAATCATTCAACCCCATTAAAAATTGCATGATCATCTCTCGTTGATGGATGTCGACAACAGTCTTGGAAGTCCCACAAGTGCAAAGGTGACACCGTATTATATGAAGATAACTCATCCCGGAAGGATTTAAGGGTTGTGAAATAATGAGCCACAGAAGAGGTACCTTGTTGATGAGTTGCAATGGCACAAGAGATTTGATAAAATCCTTCGAGCATTCTGTTGGGAAAAATGATCAAGTATTTCGGACCATACTTCTTTGGCAGTATCCGCATACATGATGCTCTAGGCAATGTCAATATGAACAGTGTTCCCATTATGAGGCTTTGTAATCAGTTGATTGGGGTTTAGCAATACTACCATCAACGAAGCCATACTTGTGCTTGGCGAGAAGAGCCATTCTCATGGCTCGAGACTAGGTGGCATAGTTTGCTTCTATAAGAACTTGCGAGACAAGTGTTTTGCCAGGACTATCGGACGGATGAAGAACGTAAGGAGATTCGAGGGGAGTTGATGCCTCCCTAGGATTTAAACTCTCAACCTCTTGCTCTGATACCATGTTAAATTCAAAGCTAGAAGTAGAACGAAAACAAAACACCAAAGAAACGAGGTTTGGCTTAATGTGCCTACGTCGTCAGGAGAAAAACCCACACGCACAGATGTCGTTGTGCCTTGATTATTCAATGATTTATAATACAATGTTGCGGTACAATGTAGGAAGAAGAGAGAAAAGGAAAGATGTGAGAATAGAAAGAAGAGAAAATAGGAAATACAAAAGAATGGAAAGAATGGGAGAGAATATATGGAGGATAATAAGGAAACAATTGGGAGAGATTCATAATAAGTATAACATTAGATAATGCAAGTAATAATAATGTTGTTATAGAATTTCTAAAAAAAATCAATTAAAGCTTAATCTTAATATACAAATCTTTCATTCACGATGTATTTTCTTCATCATTAATTTGATTGTTCAGGATGGGTCGAATTTAGTTGCACCTCATTTACAAAATATTAGAATTTATATGTCATATATTATGTATTCACCAAGTAAACAACTAGAATTTAAAACGACTATTTCATACATTTGATAAAAATATAAAAATTTTGAAATGAATGCTCCACATAGATGGAATTCTACTTAATGGTACAATCCATATAAAGGTATAGAGATGTAGTTACTAATTTTTGTCAAATGAGAATGAATGAGTATCCTTTAATTGTATATGATTGAGACGTAACTCTTATAATAAATAAATTTTTACAAACCTTTTTTACTGTCATTAATCTTTTATCTGGTGTTTATTATCCTATAACACCAAACATATTAGGTCAATTGTATAATATGAACTTTCTATTTAAAACTTATAGATCTCATCTGGAATGGATTTTGCAAATATTTGTAGCATAATAGAATCCAAATTTAAATCATATTGGAAAACAATTCCACTAATGTATTGTTTAGAAACTACATTGGACCCTAGGTTTAAATTAATTGTACTAGAATGATTAATGGTTGGATGTAATTCTAAGATTGATACTTTTAGTTCAGGAACACCTAAAGATATTAGAATATTTACAAACCTTTTAGTGAATATCAGTGTCACATCCCAAACTTCAGAAATTTCACGTGGGAAACCCTTACGTTTGAGGTACAACTCTCACCCCATATCACTATAGGAATAGCTAGCAATATCAACAAAATAAGTCCGAAAAAATAATATTATTAAAGTAATTACATCGAAAACATTCATAATAGTGGAAGAAACTATAAATTAAGTATTATGTTTTAAAATCAATCCCTATAGACTATCCTATCTAATAATTACATAATCCAAAAATAACCCTATTACATAATCT